>JAQBSW010000185.1:255000-258659 GCA_029291075.1 Eudiplozoon nipponicum | reverse complement strand
AAGGCTTCGTTCAGTTACATGTGCAATTGTTTCATTCTGATTTAATGGAAATTTCGGCCAAATGACAATTAAACTTCATCCAGTGAAACCGGCTGCAATATCTTTATTTTTGACAGCGGAACATTGGGAACTAAAATACATTGTTCCAGTTCGCAGTGCATCCGTTCAATAGTTTCACAAAATTGAAGTCTAAATGCTATTCCTCGATGTATTACGCATATTGTTCTCCCTACTATTTTTTGAATCCTCGTATGCTCATTTTTGTCTAGGGAATCAGATTCAACTGCAGCTCATTATTTAGGAGAGTCCGATCACTGGTGGATGTATCTTGATTGTATGTAAACAGGTATACATATATATATATATATTCTTATAATTAGGAAAACACAAATAACAAAGTGGATAAAGGCCATTTATTTCGTGAATACTAATTATCTCTTATACAATCATACATATTTATACATTTTGGGTTTTCAATTGATTATGCTAGTGGTAACAAATCTGACCCGTTTTTACTTCTGTTTCTTGTTTTGGCTAGTTGGTGAGTGTGTTTGCGTTTGTGTTTGTGTGTATGCATGTTTGCATGTAAAGGTCATTCTCGCAGTATTGCGAAGTGATGTCTGAGATCTTGTCATTATTGTTTTGATAGCTTGAGAATTAACCATTTGTGCGCATTGTTCACAGTTACATATACAAGTGCTATTTATCCCAGTATAGTTGATCGTTTCACCTCGTTGCGCAAAAATTTCACGTGGTAACAACGCCAGTGTTGATTGCAGTGTTAAACGCTCACATTGTTTGGAGACTTCTGTCATCGTATGCGCCTCTGTTATTTCCACTTCAGTTTGTTGCCAATCCGATTGTATGTTTGTTGATTCCAGTCGAGGGCCTGTTTGTTCTTGGCTGGATACTAGTAGATTGTTGTTGAATTTTGTTATTCTTGGCCAGTCGATAAGAATATCATGTTGATGAAATTTTGAATATTAAGGTCAGGTGCTTGTTGTTTTATGTAAAGGGCTTCATAGATAAATAATAATTTTTCTGATTTTGCTTTATGCAGAATTGAGAAATTGGTCTAATTGACTTGGTGTCATGTTTCCAATATATTTGATCGGAAATAGCTGATTTTCCTGACGGTGCCAATGATTTGTTAATCAATTTCTGCTCTAAATGTTGCTGGATTCTGCTTATCAATTGCTTCTTCGTACGTCCGATATATGTGCTACAGCACATACATGAGAATTTGTAGACTATGAATGATTTGGAGAGAATGGGCAATTGATCTTTGGCATCCAACCTCATGGTTATCTGTGTACTAAGTGTCATATTAACTGTAACACTGGGAAAATTCTCCTTATTTATTCTATTCAGCCGCCGTGCAATTATTGAGGTTGGTACGTCGCCTCTAAATGGTAAGTTTAGGAAAACCTGCTTGACGGTATCCTCTCTAGTGCGAGTCTGCCGTGGTCTGATTTTGACATCATGGAAACGCTCTGGGTAGTTGTTATTTAGCTAAATTTTCCTCAGGTAGCCCAGTTCTTCCTCAATCTTGTGTTCAGAGCAGATCTTCCTGATTCTGTTTGCTAGGTTGTTTACTAAGTTTCTTTTGTGGGATTTTGGCACACTGCTGTTGTAGTGAATGTATTGTCCGGTGAAAGTGTATTTTCTATATATGGCCAGTGTCAAATCCCCGTTTTCTTCTCGAGTGAGTTTGATGTCAAGGAAGGAAAACTGTCGTCTTTCTCTACCTCGAGAGTGAATTTGATGTCTGGATCGACTCCATTTGCTTGTTTTGAGGATTTCGGAAGGGTCTGCTGCTTCTGAGATGAACAAAAAGATATCATCTACATACAAACGTACATTCGGATTGGCAACAAACTGAAGTGGAAATAACAGAGGCGCATACGATGACAGAAGTCTCCAAACAATGTGAGCGTTTAACACTGCAATCAACACTGGCGTTGTTACTACGTAAAAACGACAACTTTGCGCAACGAGGTGAAACGATCAACTATACTGGGAAAAATAGTACTTGTATATACAATTACTCAATAATTGATTGCGCGGATGGTGGTAAAAATTATTTAAATCAAGTTTGCGAGCTTGAAGTAAACACCAATCCCATTGTATTTAACCAGTCGTCGAACAACATAACAAAACTACCGCCAGTCGCAACGCACTGACGCGTTTCGACCTTCCTTGATCATCATCAGAGTACGACGGCAAACTGACTAGCGAGGATCAAACCGCATTGAATATACATGGAAATCAAATTTAGATATGCGGCTCTCACCTCTAGCAGTCTTGCATACATTGAACTTGACTGGAAATGTCGGCTGCACAATTTCTATGCAGTCACGAACATTAGCTGTTTGTAGCTTTCGCCACACACATATATATAGACAATACAATTACACAATAATTGATTGCGCGGATGGTGGTAAAAATTATTTAAATCAAGTTTGCGAGCTTGAAGTAAACACCAATCCCATTGTATTTAACCAGTCGTCGAACAACATAACAAAACTACCGCCAGTCGCAACGCACTGACGCGTTTCGACCTTCCTTGATCATCATCAGAGTACGACGGCAAACTGACTAGCGAGGATCAAACCGCATTGAATATACATGGAAATCAAATTTAGATATGCGGCTCTCACCTCTAGCAGTCTTGCATACATTGAACTTGACTGGAAATGTCGGCTGCACAATTTCTATGCAGTCACGAACATTAGCTGTTTGTAGCTTTCGCCACACACATATATATAGACAATACAATTACACAATAATTGATTGCGCGGATGGTGGTAAAAATTATTTAAATCAAGTTTGCGAGCTTGAAGTAAACACCAATCCCATTGTATTTAACCAGTCGTCGAACAACATAACAAAACTACCGCCAGTCGCAACGCACTGACGCGTTTCGACCTTCCTTGATCATCATCAGAGTACGACGGCAAACTGACTAGCGAGGATCAAACCGCATTGAATATACATGGAAATCAAATTTAGATATGCGGCTCTCACCTCTAGCAGTCTTGCATACATTGAACTTGACTGGAAATGTCGGCTGCACAATTTCTATGCAGTCACGAACATTAGCTGTTTGTAGCTTTCGCCACACACATATATATAGACAATACAATTACACAATAATTGATTGCGCGGATGGTGGTAAAAATTATTTAAATCAAGTTTGCGAGCTTGAAGTAAACACCAATCCCATTGTATTTAAGCTGCTAGCAGTCGAAGCCGCATATCATAAATTTGACTTCCATGTATATTCAATGACGGTTTCGATCCTCGCTATGATCAGTTTGCCGTCGTACTCTGATGATGATCAAGGAAGGTCGAAACGCGTCAGTGCGTTGCGACTGGCGGTAGTTTTGTTATGTTGTTCGACGACTGGTTAAATACAATGGGATTGGTGTTTACTTCAAGCTCGCAAACTTGATTTAAATAATTTTTACCACCATCCGCGCAATCAATTATTGTGTAATTGTATTGTCTATATATATGTGTGTGGCGAAAGCTACAAACAGCTAATGTTCGTGACTGCATAGAAATTGTGCAGCCGACATTTCCAGTCAAGTTCAATGTATGCAAGACTGCTAGAGGTGAGAGCCGCATATCTAAATTTGATTTCCATGTATATTCAA
>JAQBSW010000185.1:20000-250000 GCA_029291075.1 Eudiplozoon nipponicum | reverse complement strand
GAGTGCTACGAACAATTATGAATGTATAACGCATCCGTCAACACCCAGAATAAGGAATCGCCTTGTCTGCTGAGTCGTGCCGAGTGGATAAGTGAAATCAGGTAACTGCAGACGCTTTCATTTCCAATTCTGCCTCTATTCTTTCACTTCTTCATTTTTTTCAATTTAGATTAAGTGAATCTGGTGGATGTTGATCAAATCACAGATTCCATTGTCGGATCGATAAACAATGAAAATAAATCAAGTAAAGTACCATTCATTAGACCAAGGTTAGATTTTAACGTTCGTGAATTTCATGTGCACACACTCAGACAAATTGAACAATAAGAAATTCTAGAACGTAAGTTGGATGAAGTACAAATTCGTATACGTTGCATATACGAAACTATAATGCAGGATCATAAGTATATTAAGGAACTGGATGTACCATTCTTATCTTCGTGTTATTGACAATAAACCTTTGATCCACTTAATACTCTCTAGCAAAGCATTAACGATCGGATATGGTTCTTGGCTTACGAACTAAAGCTTTTTAAACTAAATGGATCCATGTAAACAGCCGACGTTTTGCAGCACTCTTAAAGGCGTCTACTAAAACCGGTGTCAGAATTCTGAATCAACGATGCATCTTCATTGTATCTGCATATGCTCCCACCGAATGTAGCACAACCGACACCTGAGACGCTTTCCACTACAATCTAATCTCTTTACGAATGAGAGTAAGAAGTTCAGATATAGTCCTGGTTATGTGTGACAAGAAGGCTTACGCTTGATACTTAAATGACGCAATGATTTATTTAAGTGGAAAGATACACTTTGGGATAAATGCGGGTCGCCGATGGTGAACGAATATTGAATACTCACACCACATGACGACATCCAGTCCTCCTAAAACTATGAATTCAAATAGATCAGTGATTTCGTGGTTGCATCTAGGATTGCCGTTCATTTTGGAGTACGTATATCAACTTATCTGTTGTAGATTTTCCCTCACTTCTTCAGGAAAGCTAAATATAATTCTGCCTCAAACGTATGTAAGCAAACTCAAAAAGTGTCTGGCCAACAAAAAGAAGTCAAATATTATAAAATGGATTCTAAACGGTTTCGATGTATGAAATTTCAGCTAACTGTGAACAAGCGATAAGATCCGCCATGCACAATGCAGATCCTATAGAATGTTGAGTTAAACTCTCTGTTGGAACTAGTCCATGAGTCCATGAAAAGTCTGTTAAGATTCTCGAAAATAGGTGCCAAAAACCTGCTTGCTTGGCCTATATTAACGTTCGTAGAGCTATTAGACGCCAACATAATTACAGTCTGAAAGTTGATCATGAAACATTTTGAATCAGAAAGCCCGAACAAGCCCGATTCTAGCCAGGGTGACGTTGCACAGATGGACGTTTTACTCTAAGGCAAGATCTTGAGCAGTGGCCGTCTTTCTAGATTTTAAATCTGCAATTGTCTCAATGGAGGGCAACTTTTGATTTAATATTCTATCGAAAAGTGACATACCCACTAAATGAATAAATAGTATACGTACTCTCTGCACAGATAAATTTTGATAGGGCTGGGGTCTACAATGAATTATCATAAAACTTTTCTCCTAGAATTGGTGTCTGCCCAGAGCTTCCAGGTTTCCACATTTGTTTAAGTTTTCTGATAAATTCAATTACGAATTATAATTTTCCATGTGCCAAAGATGAAGGCATTAAATATTTCCTCGGCGGTAGATTTGTCGATTTTCATTATTTAGACGATGGTGTTTTATTCGACAACCAAGATTGTGCTCAGGCCACAACATCAGTCGTCCCTCCGTCTTTCAATATGCAACACGCACCTTCTAAATACATGAAATTGCTACAGAAACACCTACTGCTCACTTAAACTAGGGGGCAGCAAGGTGAAGTTCTCAACTTAATCGACAGATTTACATTTCTTGGTAGCTGTCTTAATAACTCAGGCAATATTAGTGACGAGGTGGTTAAACGAATCGTGAAAACCAAATTAAACTCCTCCAGCCGTTGCCATTGGAGAAGCAATGTGGGTATCCAACTCTGCCATAAAGATCGTGTATGCGGTGCATCTGTATTTGCAGTTTTGTTCTACGGTATCAAAACTTGTTCCTTTAGAGTTGAAAATCTTAGATGCTTGCAAGCATTCAACGGCCGTCGTTTGAGAATCGAAACTAATTTATGATATTACCAACGAAAATGCAACGCTAACATCAGTAAACGTATTCTTGGATTGACCAAAGTATGTCTTAAGTTAGACATACAAATAAGGCTCCACCGAAGTAACTTTCACCTTCACGGTTTACGTATGCCTCCAAATTCATTGCTCACTAAAGCAACACTATATCAGTCAGCGCCAGATTGGCTTAAGAAAAACTTTGGACAGATTTTGACATGGTAAAGATATCTGAAGCCAACTTTAATGAAATTGGGTTGTAAGAAACCCGCCAGTCTACCAGGATGGAGTCCATGTACACTTTATACTTCTTGGTTGTAGACCCTGCGAAATATGACGTCGAATCGTGATCAGTGATCATCTTGTTACTAATTACTAGATAAATTATCCTGACTTTCGTTTCTTAGTTGAGCAGAGTTAACTGCAAAAGTTGGCCTTATTGTGAAGCGATATAGTGACGACCGAAAAGGATCTGTGTTGTCTACTTTGCCTTACCTTAAAGGTAAACTGGCTTAAATAGTATTGTTTTAAAACTAAGGTTGCCTCGTTTATATTTGTTACCTAAATACAGTGGCATTACCATGGGGCGTTTCAAGTCCGATGCAGCACTGTGCTTAGTTACGTGTCCTCTTTCTTTCAACGTTTTGGACTAATATGAATATGTGTGTAAATTATCGAAAGAAGATTGGCCTTTCTATCTACAAATAAAGTTTTCTTTAGTTCATACCTCCAGTAAAAGCAGTTGACAAGATGGGGTGAAAGCACTACATGTAATATTTAATGTATTTGTTAAATTCACATAGAATAATAAGTGTTCTGTTTATCTGAAGTAAAGCCTAAGTAAGTATCCACAAATGAATAATGTCCCTCACTTCATAAATTACTCTACTTTAAAAATCTATCATAATAAGCAATTAATGATTGCGCAGGTGGTAAAAATACTTTAAATCAAGTTCGAGAGCATGGAATAAACACAAAGCCCACTGTATTAAACCAACAACATAGAAAAAATACCGTCAGTCACAGTATTTTTGTTATGTTGTTCGACGACTGGTTAAATACAATTGGATTGGTATTTACTTCAAGCTCGCAAACTTTATTTAAAGAATCTGTCTTACTTTTTATTTTCATTATTTAACAAAAACCCTCTAGTAATTCTCTTCCACGGTTATTTCGCTGTGAAGCATCAGATGACTTTGAAACCCTTATAGGCCACACTAGCAATCAGTTAATTAAAACAGATAACCAGCATTTATCGGAATAATTTATCCGAGATTGAATCGCTCCAATCGCCAAATCCACCACAGCTCAACCTATCGTGAAATCAGGAAATTACGAATTTCAAAACTAAATCAGAGAATGCGCGTCAATTTACCTAGTCTAAACATACAATAGTTTCTCAGCTACAATACATCGTTTAACAGAAACACAATCTTGATATCCAAATTCTCTAAAGCAGATGATTCTTCATTACCTACAGCAGAAACATTCAAAATTATTAATACAATTAAACAATCAATTACTGTGCGGATGATGGTAACAATTCTTTAAATCAAGTTTACGAGCTTGAAGTAAACACCAATTCCATTGTATTTAACCAGTCGTCGAAAAACATAGCAAAACTACCGCCAGTCACACGCACTGACGCGTTTCGATCTTCCATGATCATCATCAGAGTACGACGGCAAACTGACTAGCGAGGATCAAACCGCAATGCATACATATGGAAAGCAAAATTAGATATGCGGCTCTCACCTCTAGTAGTCTCGCATACATTGTACTTGACTGGAAATGTCGGCCGCACAATTTCTAATATAAACTTGTTGCAGCTTTCGCCATATATATATATATATATATATGTATATATATATATATATATATATATATATATATAGGTAATACAATTAAACAATCAGTGATTGCGCAAAACTAGTATTCAGGACAGATTTGTCCAAAAGTAATCAAATGTGTGCTTAAACCAGTAGGTGTGCCGACAGCAACAAGTGCTAGACTAGGAAAATGGCAACCACTTACACGGTAGACCGTCTGGCTAATTCATTATCAATAAAAATGTCTTTAAATGTATCTACTATTTTAGAAAGTCCCAACCAAGTTTAAATAGGCCAAGCCTTATAATCATGCAGTAAACTAGACTGTCAGGTAATGTCTTTAAGCATATTCCTATCGGATTACATTTGAATCAAGGCTAATTAAGACAAGTAAAGAATGTAAATTATAAATAAAGGAGCAGGCAAATTATTGCACGCTAGCAACAGCGAAAATAATGCTGCATGAATATTATCAGCATTCGGTTAAACTGATACGGCAAAAAGCCAGAAAATGCATTACACAAATCAACGTAATAATCGGTTTTCTAAAATAGGATCAATCATCAGGAAAGTCAGAAGAGGAGTAATAACAATCTGGAACAATCAATATTTCAATATATTTACTGTCTCATTGTCCAGAATGTTTCACGCCAAAGCTATTAAATTTGCACAGTCAATTGAATATCATTTCTCCACATAGCATGCTGTTCGGTCTGTAAAGTCAGATCGAGGGGCGCCTAGTTAGAACTTTAAATCGAACGAAAAGACAAATAGGCTCAACTTGTAAGGTAGGAAAACCGAAAATTAAGTTTGTTCATTGATGAATATTGCGTTTAGTTTGCGGTAGGAGAGGCACAATAGATGAGTGCAAGGCTCAAAAGCAAATGTATCCAGCTTCAAGCAACGATTGCTGAAAATTCTGGCGAAGTACTTGACGAGTTTCCAATAAGGATGAAACTGGTTTACCTGACGAATTTCCTCTGCAAACTTATTCAAAGCTTAGTTTATACTGACAATATATATATATATATATATATATATATATATATATATATGCATATATATACGTCAGTCTTCGTTATAATTGAATCGTGTTTCAGCTTTAAGTTAATCTTCTGGTGCATTCGTTATTTTCAGAAAGCAATGACATATTTTGCACACGTTGATTTATTTGTATACATAGTTAACCAATTTTTCTTGTTTTCTCAATCACAACATTCCACAAAATTATCACTACGAAAAAATAAAATGTTCCATCCATCCTTGTTGTAAGCTAGGTAGTTAGTTTAAGCCGCTTTTTTATTAACTTGCACGCCTTCTCTTCACACTTTAACAATCATTGATTGTGCGGGCTATATGTCCGACGAGGTGGGAATACGGATCGCGAAAGCTAGAGTAGCTTTCTCGAACCTTCGTCATTTATGGAGAAACGCCAATATTTCACTTTGCCTTAAAGGTCGTGTTTACAATGCATCTGTACGCGCAGTCTTACTATACGCTAGTGAAACTTGGCCTCTTAGAGTTGATGATCTGAGACGCTTACAGGCATTCGATCATCGTTGTTTGAGAAGTATAGCACATGTTGGTTACCAACAACGAATAACTAATGTTGACATCCGTAGACGTATTTTTGGATCTGACAATAAGTGCTCGTCGTTAGAAAAACAAATAAGGCTCCATCAACTTCGTTGGCTCGGTCACGTTTTGCGTATGCCCTCATTTCGATTGCCCAGTAGAGCTCTGTTCTCTCATCCAGCACCAAATTGGCGTAAGAAACAAGGTGGGCAGATTTTGACATGGCAGAAACAATTAAAGTCACTTACATCCAAATTGGGTAGTATAGGACCCACTCGTCTGCCGGGATGGGGTCCTCGTGCGCATCACAGTTCTTGGTTAGAAACCCTTAGCGATATGGCATCGAATCGAGCTCAGTGGCGATCTTGTTGCAGATGTCTAGTAGAATCATCTTCGTAACTTTCTTTTCTTAGTAGGGCAAAGTTAGCTGCGAGGTTTGGTTTGTTTATGACGTGATACAGTGAAATCCGCAAGGAAGCTGTATTGCTGATGTCGCCTTGCCCGAATGCTAACTTGGCCATAATGGTGTTGTGGAGAGGTTTAGTTTGCCTCATTTCTGTGAGTTATCCTGATAAATTTACTCATAGTAGCAAGGTATTCCTTCTCTCTCTACCCCCTCTCTCTCTCTCGTAAATCTCAATAATAATTTGTCTAAATTCACTTATATACTTTTTTTCACTCCTTATGGTTATATGGCAGTGAAACATTAGTCACTTGACTTTTGTGTGGCTGGACATGATGAGGATAATGATGATGATGATGTGCGGGTGGTTCTTCAAATCAAATTTACGAACTTGAATTAAACACCAGTCCCATTGTATTTAAACAGTCTTCGAACAGCATAGCAAAACTAACGCTAGTCGCACGCACTAACGCGTTTCGACTTTCCATCATCATCACGGCGAACTGACTATCGAGGATCAAACCGCAATTCATATATATGGAAATCAAAATTAGATATGCGGCTCTCACCTCTAGTAGTCTCGCAGTTACGAACATTTAGGTTTTTGTGGCTTTCACTATATATATATATATATATATATATATATATATATATATATATATATATATATATATATATATATATAACACAATTAAGCAATCATTGATTGGACGAGTGGTGCTAACAGTACTTCATATCAAGTTTACGAGCGAGAAGAAGAAGCCTACCCCATTGTACTTAACCAGTCGTCGAACAACATAGCAAAACTACCGCCAGTCACACGTACTCTACTCGCTACATTGACGCATTTTTCCAACACTCTAATACAGGTACTTGGCTCACAGTCTCAACTGCCTCACACTAATTTTTAGTATTCACACTTTTGTCACTCAATATTTTCTTATATCTTGATCACGCTGCATAAAACTCCAATGAATTAAGAGAAACTTAATTAAGCGAGTCTCTTAGTCTAAGGTTAAGCAGGGTTCAATGGTGTGGCATAGGCAATTTTTACGTTTAAACATAGCCTTTCTTGGAACCTGCCTAAATTAATACTGATGTATGTCTCTAATAATGTATGTGCACAACTTCTTCCAATCACACTGCATGAATTCTTTAGTAAGTCAGCTTCAAGGCACATTTATTTCTCCCCTTTTCTTGGTAACCGGAATACCAGTAGAAATTCCTCAACAGGTGAAATCTAAGTTTGATTCCTTAAATCAAGTTTACGAGCTTGAAGTAAACACCAATCTCATTGTATTTAACCAGTCGTCGAACAACACTATCATAGGATAGTCAGTTTGCCATCATACTCTGATGATGATCATGGAAGGTCGAAACGCGTCAGTGCGTTGCGGCTGGTGGTAGTTTTGTTATGTTGTTCGACAACTGGTTAAATACAATGGGATTGGTGTTTACTTCAAGCTCACAAACTTGATTGAAAGAATTGTTACCACCACCCGCGCAATCAATTATTCTTAAGTTAGATTCTATTTGGAAATCAATCAAGTTGTTGCTTCAATATAATCGCCTAACAATATTTCCTACTGTCTAAGGGTGTTGAAAAATGATAAATAACAACTTGAGCATTTATGCATTTATGAGGCATTTTGTATGTAGCAAAAATTCAGTTTAGAAAGGATCACGGTAAAGTGCAATTGTTAAAAGGAGCAAGCGGTGTGATCTCATTTACGTGCATAATTGCACTAATCTCCAAGACCTATGTAAATGAAATTTTATAAGAGTTATTTATCACATGGAATTCGAAGTTAGTTGCTCTACGCAATGAGATATAATAAAATAATTCATATATCTCTCGCTTTCTATGCATCTTTATTTCATTCCGTCCCTCTAGCACGCCTCTCTCTCTCTCTCTCTCTCTCTCTCTCTCTCTCTCTCTCTCTCTCTCTCTCTCTCTCTCTCTCTCTCTCTCTCTCTCTCTCTCTCTCTCTCTCTCTCTCTCTCTCTCTCTCTCTCTCTCTTCTCTCTCTTCTCTCTCTCTCTCTCTCTCTCTCTCTCTCTCTCTCTCTATATATATATATATATATATATATATATATATATATATATATATATATATATATATATATATATATATATAGAGAGAGAGAGAGAGAGAGCCTGATAAGCGTTGTTCTAATGATGGCTAATAATTTTTACTAAAAATTCATGTTTAAAACGCCCGGCTGCACTCTGAACTCTTAAATGCGTTTTTTATTTACTATGCTTGTTGCATTATGAATTCTGTAGCTACCTTACCGATCGACTTTTGCCAGTAGTTTCAAGCCTAATAGAATAAGTCGGATTCGGTCACAAAGGTTTGTAACACATCAACGCTGCTTCATGTTAACTAACAGCATAACGTCAGTAAAGATCTTCATTCGTTGCATGGTGAACAGCGAACTCCTTGCGAAGCAAATTTTTAATATGATCTGGTCTTACGTACACGGGAAAGGTGAACTAAATAGCATGCGCTCGCCCATTATTGATTTCATGTTGCAAATAACATCGGCACTTCTTATACGAAGATCAATAATTATATTCAAGATAATGGGGATCATAACACGGTCGGAATGCCGTTATAAGATATTAATAGTCTCAGATTAGTAAGGAAAAATTAAACGATTATAATTGGTTTCTGTATGTTGGCTTTATTTTTACACATTTATTAGAAAGTAAATGGACGTAAACCATCATGAAACAGGAAAATATGCCAAACTGAAGTGGTTGAATTAGATTAAAGCAATTTATCTCTGTAAGGAATAATTTTATTAGTATTCAATAAGAAACGAAGTGGAAAATAGACTTTAGTAGCCTATCCAATGAAATAAAATACCAGACTCATTGGCAAATAGGTAGGATTCGGGCTTATGAAAAATTAAAGCTTCAAATCAATACTCGTCTTGGCTGGTTGAAGCCTACATAAAAATAAAATCTGTAATTTTAAATATAGTCGGTCCAATTTTAAAATAAATACATTCATTTTAAGTCATGTTTGCGAGTTTGAGTTTAACTACATTTCCATTGTATTAAACTTGTGGCACAACATAGCAAAGCTATTGTCAGTTCTAGTGACACATGGCAGATTTGATATGTTGTACGACTGGTTTGATATAAGTTCGAAAATCTGATTCAAAGAACTGCTGTCATTAACCGCGCAATCAATGAATTTTTATTTGTATATCAAGCACGTATACTTGATAAATGAATTTCGTTAGCATCCGTAGAACCAAGTGTGGTTTGTTTAAATAACTCGCGTACATATTGAAAATGCTGCAAAAAATCATGTTCGTAACCGCAAAGAAAATGTGCAGCCAGCATTTCCGATCAAGTACAATAAATGTGAGACTACTAAATGTGAGAGACGTATATCTGATAACATGTGAATGGTGGCTTGATCCACACATGCCAGTTTTTCGTCGAGCTGTGATGATTATCAGGGAAGGTCGAAACGTGTAGGTACGTGTAGCTTACGGTAGTTTTACTATGTTGTGTTACTGGTTAAATACAATTTAAATGGTTTTAATATAAAACTAGCAAACTTGATTTCAAGAAAATTTTTCACCACCCGCGTAATCAATGTTTATTTGAATATATTTTGGCTGGATTTAGCCATTATACGCAAAATTTACAATGTTTCCTTCCTTTTTATTTTTAGCCGTTCATAGAGTTATGTGTGAAATTTCTATTCAATTAATATTTATTTGGTGTATCAATTGCAAGGCACTTTCTAATTAGGCTTAACCTAATTACTGTAATGTATTCATAGCAGATTAATTTTGTAAGTTTTTTTGAAATTTGATTGCGGAGTGCCAGCTTCGTATTTGCCAATGCCGCGTTTTGCGTGCGCGGGTTTTAGCTTTGCACTAATAGTTTCACAAAGATCCAATTGATCACAATTTCCATTTACTTTTTGCCTTCGATCGGGCTGGGTTTGTATTCGTCCCTTTCGTCCGAAGACTTCAACATCGTTCATATTAACCAATGGAAATGCGGTTTTATCACATGTTTGTTTACTGGCGACGATTCGGTGCATAATTTCCAGTACCATCCTCAGGCAACTAAACACAGCACAGTACTCACAATAGCAGATTTAAGAAAATGTGGTAACCTCGTTCCGAAATAGTTCTATTTATATATTTTTTTTGACTCACCAATGATTTTAAACATAAAATTTGACTCAGCAACTAAACTCAATATATGCATATATCTAGTGCATGAAAATCCTCACTAAACAACCATATATATATATATATATATATATATATATATATATATATATATATATCCACATCTATTTGCAATTAGAAGACCAATTCTTACCTCAGTATAAGTGCAGGTATACTTAATCTCATCGCGTCTGCAGAATATTGTAATGAAGAGAGAAAGTATCGAACATTTTTGTTATAACTGTACTGTTACTATATCACGGTAATCAAAGTTAAAAATTCAAAAAACTGATAAAACAAAAAAACTTGAATGTTAAATATTATGTTTTATTTTAAGCCGAGAACTCTAATGTATACAACAGCGTATGATGTATTGCGCACCTAGTAGTTCAAATATGGTACAGCAAGTTACCTAAATGGAAAGAGATTGAATGTCAGAGCGACCCTTTCCATCTAAGTAACTTGCTGTACTATATTTGAACTAACCTGTTACTAGGTACACAATATCTCATACGCTGTTGTATACATTAGAGTTCCCGGCTTAAAATAAAACACAATATTTGACATTCAAGTTTTTACATTTGAACAGTTTTGAATTTTTAACTTTGATTGCCGTTTCATAGTAGCAGTACAGTTATAAAAAATATGTTCGATACATTCTGTCACCCCTAACATATTCTGCACACGAGATGAAATTAAGTATATCAGGAATTTGAGATATTTGCAATTATACTGAGATAAGTATTGGTCTTTTAATTTCAAATAGATGTTGATGTATATATATATATATATATATATATATATATATATATATATATATATATATATATAGGTGTTGAGTGAGGGGTTTCATGTGCGCTAGACATATGCATATATTGAGTTTAGTTACTGAGACAAATTCTGTATAAAACCATTGGTAAGTCAAAAAATATATATAAATAGAACGGTTTCGGAACGAGTTTACCACATTTGCCTAAATCTGCTATTGTGAGTATTGTGCTGCATTTCCATTGGTTAGTATGAACGATGTTAAAGACTTCGGAAGAAAGGGTCGAATACAAACCCAGCCCGATCGAAGACAGAAAGGAAATGGAAATTTTTATCAATCGGATCTTTGTGAAACTTTTACTTATATAAGTGAGCTCCTAATAGTCTTTGTTGTCCAACGTAAATTATTAATAATATCATAGCTACGTGTCTTTCCCTGAAGTGCTTCATTTATGTAGTACAATTTTATTTACTTGCTCAACTTGGTATTGGCTCCCTTTCTAATATAAATAAAAAAATACATATAATAAAAATTTTCACTTCCAAATATGTAGAAGATATAATAAAATATGTATGTACATAACTAGTCAGGTGTTTATATCATAATCGCAACCTTGATTAAAATAAGTGTAGGAGATATGTTAAGCTACCTCCAACTTTAGTTTTATTCCAGCCCATATGCGCACAGTTTCTTCTACAGCACTTAAATAAGCTTATCGAATTAATTTTTAATTTATATATGGAAGACAAGCCAGACTGGAAATAAAGTTCGATTCTCGCCAAAAAATGAATAAACTGCTCTTCATGGTTAGCCAAATCGCTGAGGTATTGTTTGATTGATTTCTACAGCCTTTTCTCGTGATTCCGATTTTAAGTTCGTCCATCATTTGAGCGGGTTATTATTGTTACAAATGTAGAACGATAAGGAAGACATTACACGATTTTGGACTGTACCTTTCTAAGGACACCTATATAATATGCCAACAACTTACGAATTCGGACAGAATGTTACCTTTTGGTTGCCATAATCAAGGAAAGTGCATATATTTATTGTACCACGTTTTGATATATTCACTGAAGGTTAGACATTGTTCAAGTCATTTACACCGTGTAATTTTATATTTATGATCATGTTTGCATTTTTATTTTTATGCTATCCATATCAAATTTTATTTTCTTCGTATTCGTTTTCTTTTTGTCAGACATATATGCAGGCTTTATGCTATATGTCCATTAATGACGCTTAAATAGGCATAAATATAGACTGTATTGTATTTGCTGTTGAAGTATAATTATTATTGTGTTTTGAAAGGGTTAAATTTGGATTTGCATTTTACTCATGATCATACTTTTTTAATACGTATTATTTCAGGATTTAAATCGATTCTGATAAGTCAAACTGCTACCTTTTCATTTTTACTACTATGCTTAAAACTGTCTTTATTAAATTTTTATTTCATGAACGACATTATGATCGAACGTGACCATTGAAAACAGTTAAATGTAAACGGAAAATGTCAAATTATTTAGGATAGAAGGAAAGCTGAACTAAAGAAAACAGCTAAAAATGGGCTTATTAATATTAATTCTTTTGTTTGGCATATTCAAATGCTAATATGATTAAAAATCCATGTAAATACACGGGGTGTTTTCAACAATTAATAGCAGAATCCTAGATGAATTTTTTTCACAAGGAATTTGAATATTCTCAATATCGTTTTGTAATATAGTTTACATAAATCTGATCTATGTAAGATATTAAATTTAACATGTATGTTGTGTGAAGTTGGTGCGATAAAAGAAAGCTATATGCGCAATTAATAATGCAGATATGGTTGTTAAATGCAAAACGAAAAGTACAGTGGCCACTGCAAACAACAGGTTCATATCAATAAGGAAATTTCACCGATAAAATACAATGTTAGCAGACAGAAAAATCACATGAAACACACTGAAGGAACGAAATATTTTTTATAAACTCGCATCACCAATGGACTGCAATAAATGTTATAAACAAGAATTACTGTGAGCACGTGGTAAAATAATTCACTTTTAACATTGACAAAATTAAATTGTAGCGAACATGGAAGTCAAATTTACAATTGTACGATAGTAACTTGTCTTATCACCATTCTTCCCTATGAATAGGTTGTATGTTAAAGATGGGCGTATTTTGTATTTATGGGGTAAGGTGATAAGGATGTGAAACCAGAGAAGACTTTAGACGTTAACGTTTCTGAATTGGCGAGGGTGTTGAGAATTTGCAGTGAAGACAGATTGTTGTGTGTGGCAACAACGATTTGCACAATCAAGTTTAATAACAAAAAGTGAACCAGAATTAACTAAGAGCTTTTCGAAAAGTTGGGTCGAGTTGCTTAAGAATAACAGAACGCTAGGACCAAACTTCTGAATGATTGTTGCAAGTTCAAAGTGAAAGATAAATTTATGTTAACGTTAGATAAAACTAAAAGAAGGTTTATACGTGACCTAGAGAGTTTGTTGGTAATTTATTGTGTAATGCTCAGAAAGCAAGATTCATGACTGTGCTATCCAATCTTCTACGTAATCTGGATAAGTAGCTTGTAATGGATTGAGAAATACTTTCCGATTGTTAATGAAAGTTTAATATCAAAACCAAAAGCATCATGTGTGTATATATTGCTTCATATGGCTACAATCGATTTTTAATGCACTCTGCTAATTGTTCAACAAAATTTTTAGTGAATGAATAATACCTGCCATTGTTTTAACAATTATAGTGCGGTCGATGCCAAACGTTAGCTGATCGATTAATGCTCATGATTATAGTAACTTTTCAATTGATTCAAAGACCATTTAATTATCCAAGGGTAATATAAAAATAAATATTAACGACCGTAGTGGTTATTTAATAAAGCACGGTATGAAGTTTATTTTTCTATTTGACCTGTGTTAAAAATTAGTAATAGAATGGAATTTGTCTATATTTATCCTTATGATGGTGTTATTAACCATATATTAGACATCAAGCTTCAAGGTGAAGTGTGACCTAGAAACGACCATTCACGGTAAAATTTCTGCTGAGGGAAATATTGAATGTTGATTGTGCTAAAAAGATTGACATTAATCAACAGAAAAATATTATTAAAAGATATACAACTGTAAAGTTATACTATATGAATTAGGCCCATCTTGGAATACGCAGCTGAAACTTCGAACTCAACCAAAAATGGTTTTCCAACATGTTAGAATCTGTTCGAAGATAAGTTGTGAGATGCATTAATACTGTATCTTACAGCATATAGACTATAGTTAACACCTTTGCAAGCATTTTGGTTTAGATGGCTGTACTATTTTATAAGACTATTTCACTTAAACCGGTGGAAGGGAGTGTAAATGAGTCCAATAAAGAAGAAGCATGGAACAGGGACAAGGTCGGAAATTCCTATTCATATTTCTAATGATGAGAAAGATAATAGACTGATTCTACTCTTTTTTTGTTAAATTAAAAATTGATAGCCAATTGATAACCTGGTTGAGAAACGTGCCTCGTTCTAAGATGTCTTTAAAATATTCTGTGTTCATTTGGAAAGCTGCTTAATCTTAATAATCTTTTGGATTTTGTTTATGACAATAAGATTGGATAGATGAAAGGGCACACATTAAATATAGATTGTTGCATTTTTTATCTGGAAATTGTTGCATGAAATCTACTATATATTGTTTAGAATGGGATAATAATAGAATGTTTATTCATTGTAATTCTGCCCTGATTGTGCTGGAGTGACTTGTGGGAACAACATTGCAATTTTATAAAATATATTTTTTCCCTAATGACTAAATTGCAGTTGCATTTATAAATTGGATTAATGACTCCAGTCTTTGTGCTATATTGTATATATTAATAGTGTTTAATATACATCGTTGCTGTGTATATTTTCCTTTATTTTGATATTCTTAATTGGTCATATATGGGTTAATTCCAAATAAATATATTCTTAAATAATTAAAAGGTCGCGCGTCAAAAATAAGCTTTTGATATTCTGAGACAAATGAACAAAATGATATAGAAATTCGATAGGATGGGATACTGTTGGTTAAATAAGTTGGACTACAATTAAAACATATTTTTAGTTTCTCTATAAACCCCATTTGAAATGCTACACATGAATTTCAAATTATCAATAAAAATCAAAATTCCCAGTGAATTCAAAGTTTTAAGGACATTAGCCAATTTTTCAGCACTCACAAGAGTTTTAGAGAGTATAATATTTGTATGCATTGAGCCGTATCTACATGGATTTACCCGAAGGCGAGCAAATACGCAAACCTTTTCACACTTATAGATGAAACACTCAAGAATGTTTCTTTATATAGCAATGCCCTTGTAATATTTCAAGACATATCTTCGTCTTTAAAGCAATATCCGTATAAGAAATTGTTAACGAACTTGCTGAACTAAACTTATGTAAAAACACACTGAGATTAATTTTTAAGCACATACCACTTGCTTATAAATAAAGGAGTTCCACAGGGCTAAAATCTAGGAAATCTTTCCCGTAACTTTATATTTTTTAACTAAAAACTCAAATAGACATTGTAGAATAATCAAGTAAATGGATGATACCACAATAAATATGGTACAATCGTTGAAAAAATATTAATGAATGCCTCCAGATCATATATCGACATTTTAAAACTCAGTATAAACTTTTTACTCAGAGACGACACACCAAACATAAGAGAAAGCATTCCCCAAAAATATACATTGAAACATCTAGGAGTGATTCTCCCAAACGGCACATTACTGAAGCAAAAATGCAACTGAACCCAAACTTATTCTCTATAAGCCATATATGTCAGATCTATTCTCGGAAATTGATCGATCATTTCAAACTCCAAGGTGATACACTATCAACCAAACTGAAAGAACCACAAATATGCTTCCTAACACAAACATTTTCTATCTTGTCTTATTCAGAAAACGTTTCCCTGCCTAACCTACCGTCACTATGGCTTAGAATAATGGTAATTTATTTTAAATAATAGAATAAATATATTAAAAACTGGACTTCCGTACATTTAAGTTTGAATTAAGTTGCAATTTCATAGAAAATAGAATGAAAAATTTCAAAGTTTACCACCTATCATTTGGCAACGTATCTAAAATTTTATTTCTGATATAAAAACTAGTTATATTGTGCACCAAAAGCCAAGTCACACACATAACACAACTGAACTGGCTCGAGTGTAACCTTTTTGGTATTAAAAATGACAAATATTTTTATCTTTTGTTTTGTTCCTCTTTCCAGATAGAAAATATAGTAAAATATCATCACTATCAAGAGCATCGAATCAAATTCAAGTTCTACAGTAAAAATTCAGAATAAAGTCTTCAAAAAAATAAATGTTCATTTTATCCATTTTATAAAAGATACGCAGTTTGTCTAAATGGACGATGTAGCGCTTTTAATTTTCTTCAAAATTTAGAGCTAATCGAAGTCAATTCATTGTGGCCCTTTCAGTAGTACATGTTGATATCAGACATTTTTCTTGCATTTGTTTAAAAATAGATTATACTATGGAATTTTAAATTATAGGAGACTAGTAAATACCGTTTTATGTTCCCCCATTCCTCACCCAAATAAATAATGGGTAAAGGGCGTATTACCGGTTCCTACTGGTGAGACGCCAGTAAACATAAAAAGAATGTGCATGAGATTATACTTTCCGTTCATGCTGTCTTGTTTTATCCTTCTGGTCAAAATTGAACCAATTTGTTACTAGATTCGCAACACCTAATGCATACTTGCATACTAGTCAATTTAAGACCAAGCTAATTCATCTAGATTAGTAGGTACCTAAATAAAACTATATACTTTAAATGCTCATATGCTAGCCAACATATAACTTTTTCAGAATTACAAAATGCAAATAAAACAATTCACGTGTAACATCATCAATTATTTTTAAAGCCATTCTCCTCGTATAAGTATAAAACAGATAAAATTCTACCTATCATGAACATCGCTGTCATTAGCGCTCAAACTTATATTTTAGGTTATTATAATCAAGGTTGCGGTCTTGATATAAACACCTGACCCATTAATTACTTACATATGTCAGTATAAACTAAGAATTGTATAGTGTAGAAAAGGCAATTCATCCAGTAGACCGGTTGGATGAATTGCCTTTTCTACACTACTACTGGATGAATTGCCTTTTCTACACTATACTGGATGAATTGCCTTTTCTACACTATTACTGGATGAATTGCCTTTTCTACACTATTACGGGATGAATTGCCTTTTCTACACTATTACTGGATGAATTGCCTTTTCTACACTATACAATTCTTAGTTTATACTGACATATGTAAGTAATTAATGGGTCAGGTGTTTATATCAAGACCGCAACCTTGATTATAATAATTGTTATCACCACCCGCGCAACCAATGTTCGTTTAATTATATTTTAGGTGTTCTTTTTACGCTCGTAAAATATGCAAAAATAAAACATTTGTTCAAAAAAAGGATTAATAAGTTTTCAACTTCTACACACAATGTTAATCATTTGGGCAACTTGTTCCGCGAATTTAAGATTATATGCAATTAAATAAAGCTTTACCTTCTCTTGTGAAGGTGGTAACTCCCCATAAAAACCAATCAATTTTTAATTTTAGACATTTAAAGTTACCGCTGTTTTCTTAAAAAGATGCTCCCGATTTAGCCATAGGGGCATTGCTACATAAGAGAGAAACGGTATCATCAAGCCGACAAGATTTTATAGTAGGAAGTTCCATGATCGCGAAAAGCGATACGACATGCTTGGAAAGAAGTTACTTACGGTTTGTGCTGCAGTACTGCATTTCAAGCACTATTTGGACGGAAATCAGATCACGGTATTGACTGATTAAAAGCCGTTGATAAGGATCCTATGTAAGACCAACAGACTTAATTAATTTCGGCGAGTGAATTCACAAATAACCCGACTAAAAGAGTTTGACTTCACCATCTCTCATATTTCGGTAAATGAATGTTTGGTGGCGGACACACTCAGCAGACCACAAATCTGGACCGGTTGGAGCCAATTATCAGCTCTAGGGCATTTTTGAGCGATTTTATCCAAAATTTGAAGTAAGAGCAGAAGGGCTTTGTTAAGGATATGTGCCCATTATCAAACTTGCAAGGTATGGCGATATACTCAGACCGAAATTTAAAAAACTTAGCATACCAGCAGGTAGTTTTACGCACTTACACATCGATATTGTAGAAATGCCAAAGATTTCTCGTCAGAGGTATCTTCGCACAAGAATTGATCGATTCAGTCCTCAGTTTGAAGTTACGATCCTAAAGAATATGTCAGCTCAGGAAATTCTACTTATGTTCTTGCACAATTTGGTGCCATAATATAGTGTACCGGTAAGTGTAACTAATTACCGTGGTAGTCAGTTTACTATCTGATCTCTTTCTCATTTCATTGATTTCCATAGGAATTGCAGTAAGGCACACAAGTGCATAAAATCCCAAAGCTAATGATATGTTTGAGAGGCTGCACAGGGAACTGTAGGCTGTATTACCATGCACTAGATGATCTAGATGGATACTTTATTTGCTTATAGTTTTGCTTGCAATGAAAAACAGGTACAGCTAGGAACATCCACAGAAGAGCTTGTTTATCGAGATCCATTGAAGTTGCCCGGCGGTTGTATTATAGACGTTCGAATTTGTTTCAATTGGGCCTCTAGCTCCCACTGACTAAAAGTTCAAGGTCAGAATGCTATGTAACTTCGTATTAAAAGCTGGCGTCACATGTACGCATAAAGAATGAAAACAGACGAAATTGTCTGATTCAGTTTTATAAGGGACCAATTAAAGTCAATCGTATTTCTGACAAAAATGCATTAATTGAAATGAATGGTACAAAACAGTGTGTAGCACTGGATCGATGAAAGAGATTGAAGAATTATGCCCAGTACAGTACCAAGAGTCCAAGGCGAGATCTGAATAGAAGATGTGGGAAAAGTTGCATAATTCAAACAAACGTCAAGAAAAAGAGAAGCTAAACTCCAAGACAATGAAAGAAAGAGACTGATACTATATGAAAATGAAACCGAACAAAGTACCAGCACAACATGGAGAAACTCGTTCTGTAAGAGTCAACCAGAAAAAATGATGAATATGTTTATATATGAGCATACATATTAAAAATGAGGGTTAAAGTGAAGATCAATAAATCCCTATACAAAAAATTAATCAATTTGTTATTTTTGGAATTTTGAAGTTACTTCTGGTTTCTTAAACAAAAAAATAATTTTTAAATATTGTAATATTTCATAATTTCGGCCCATCGATAGTGCCTCCATTGTTAGCTGATCGATCAGCTAACAATGGAGGCACTATCAATGGGCCGAAATTATGGAATACATCCTTCTAATAAATTCGATGTTGATTTTGAGGCAGCATTTGAATTGCTATTTGAACAAACAGCTGACTTGGAACCTACCAGTATTGTAATATTTTGGAATTTTCTTTTTTTAATTGTTGACATTTATGTTTTGTCTCTGTCAAATTTAACAATAATACTTTTCTAACTTTGGGCATCGGAAGATACGCTCTTATTTAGTTTTGATATAGCTATATCTATTTTCCTGTACTTCATTCTTACACTGTCGAATTTTGAAAATAAAATATTTCATTGGGCATATATTATTATTTATATTCATTGGTTTCTCTGTTTGAAAGATCTTCATATTCGTCAAGGTATATTGGGGCAATCAGTAAGAAGGTGAGCGTTGGCCCTTTGTTTTAATATGTAGTTTGTAATGTCTTATTTTTAGATAATATACAACAGCATTGAGAGTGAGGATGCAGAGCATTTGAACGGAGATCATAGTAAGGTTAACCTAAATAAAGATTCAGAAAGGAATAGAGGACGGGATTGTTCGAAATTTGGTGATCATTCTAATTGTATCGGAAATACGGATCTGGCATCACAGTAGTTCTGCCAATGTAAGGACTAATGGCATTCTACATTCTGTGGAGGAAGATAAATCCTCCGCCAAATGTAAAATAACATTAACTGATATATTTAAACCACCATGGCTGATTGTAACGAATTTTATTTAAAAAGAATTTTTTTCTTTTTATTTTCCAGAACATTCTTTGTTTAAATACTTGACTTTGAATTGTGCGCCATTTTCAGTTTTCGAGTGTCTCGCACCTCGACTGGTCATATCATCTTTTGGTCTGCTGCTATTTTAAACATTTTTTCCAGTAAAACGAATACATATCAACAATATAATCCTGCTATAATTGTTTTATATTCTGTTATTGAAGCACACATAGAAGGGACGTTCTAGAACAGGTAATTTGATAATTCTATTGTTCACGTATATCTCCTTCCAGATTATTTGTTCGGGAAGTTCTTAGCGAGACAACTTTCGCATTCTGATTGCCTAACATTAAGTGTCGATTTAATTATTAAACTAACCAGATATGGAGACCGATATTAAATTTGAGGACACAATGTAGAGGTTAAATTAATTATTGGACACCAATTAACCTCTCATATAAAAATAAATCAATTTTTATTTTTGGACATTTGATGTTATCGCTGGTTTCTTAAAACAATATTGTAATTTTTGAAAAGTATTGTAAAATTTTTTGGAAGTTCTTTTGTTCATATTGTCGAAGTTTTGGACTTGTCTTGTGGAAGGAAATGAGAGTTTTGTTCTGAGTTTCTGAATTGCACTAGCGGGACACTGCGTGGTTCCATCTCCGACTCTGTGAATAAAATTAAACGAACATTGGTTGCGCGGGTGGTGATAACAATTATTATAATCAAGGTTGCGGTCTTGATATAAACACCTGACCCATTAATTACTTACATATGTCAGTATAAACTAAGAATTGTATAGTGTAGAAAAGGCAATTCATCCAGTAGACCGGTTTCGTCCTTATTGGAACTCATCAAGTACTGGCCAGAATTTGCCGCGGACAGGATACGAACCTGGGCACGTCTGCTTCGGAATCTGGTGCTCTAACCACTGAGCTATCCTGCCGCACACTACACTACACACAATTTTCAGTTATATACTAACTAATGTAACTTGGTTAGTCAATTTTTCCTTTAGGTGGAGCTCATATGGCATCCATTTAGACCCAAAGTTCCAACTAACCATGCCCAATCTGTCATTACTGAACAGACACCACATTACATGGCGAAATGGTATTGAAATGAACATTTATATAATTAAACGAACATTGGTTGCGCGGGTGGTGATAACAATTATTATAATCAAGGTTGCGGTCTTGATATAAACACCTGACCCATTAATTACTTACATATGTCAGTATAAACTAAGAATTGTATAGTGTAGAAAAGGCAATTCATCCAGTAGACCGGTTTCGTCCTTATTGGGAACTCATCAAGTACTGGCCAGAATTTGCCGCGGACAGGATACGAACCTGGGCACGTCTGCTTCGGAATCTGGTGCTCTAACCACTGAGCTATCCTGCCGCACACTACACTACACACAATTTTCAGTTATATACTAACTAATGTAACTTGGTTAGTCAATTTTTCCTTTAGGTGGAGCTCATATGGCATCCATTTAGACCCAAAGTTCCAACTAACCATGCCCAATCTGTCATTACTGAACAGACACCACATTACATGGGGAAGTGGTATTGAAATGAACATTTATATAATTAAACGAACATTGGTTGCGCGGGTGGTGATAACAATTATTATAATCAAGGTTGCGGTCTTGATATAAACACCTGACCCATTGATTACTTACATATGTCAGTATAAACTAAGAATTGTATGGTGTAGAAAAGGCAATTCATCCAGTAGACCGGTTTCGTCCTTATTGGGAACTCATCAAGAAGCAGACGTGCCCAGGTTCGTATCCTGTCCGCGGCAAATTCTGGCCAGTACTTGATGAGTTCCCAATAAGGACGAACCGGTCTACTGGATGAATTGCCTTTTCTACACTATACAATTCTTAGTTTAAACTGACATATGTAAGTAATTAATGGGTCAGGTGTTTGTATCAAGACCGCAACCTTGATTATAATAATTGTTATCACCACCCGCGCAACCAATGTTCGTTTAATTATATAAATGTTCATTTCAATACAATTTCCCAATGTAATGTGGTGTCTGTTCAGTAATGACAGACTGGGCATGGTTAGTTGGAACTTTTGGTCTAAATGGATGCCATATGAGCTCCACCTAAAGGAAAAATTGACTAACTAAGTTACATTAGTTAGTATATAACTGAAAATTGTGTGTAGTGTAGTGTGCGGCAGGATAGCTCAGTGGTTAGAGCACCAGATTCCGAAGCAGACGTGCCCAGGTTCGTATCCTGTCCGCGGCAAATTCTGGCCAGTACTTGATGAGTTCCCAATAAGGACGAAACCGGTCTACTGGATGAATTGCCTCTTCTACACTATAGAATTCTAAATTTAAACTGACATATGTAAGTAATTAATGGGTCAGGTGTTTATATCAAGACCGCAACCTTGATTACAATAATTTTTATCACCACCCGCGCAACCAATGTTCGTTTAATTATATAAATGTTCATTTCAATACCATTTCGCCATGTAATGTGGTGTCTGTTCAGTAATGACAGATTGGGCATGGTTAGTTGGAACTTTGGGTCTAAATGGATGCCATATGAGCTCCACCTAAAGGAAAATTGACTAACCAAGTTACATTAGTTAGTATATAACTGAAAATTGTGAGTAGTGTAGTGTGCGGCAGGATAGCTCAGTGGTTAGAGCACCAGATTCCGAAGCAGACGTGCCCAGGTTCTTATCCTGTCCGCGGCAAATTCTGGCCAGTAATTAATGAGTTCCCAATAAGGACGAAACCGGTCTACTGGATGAATTCCCTTTTCTACACTATACAATTCTTAGTTTATACTGACATATGTAAGTAATCTGTGAATAAAACTTTGTAATCTTCTCGTCGTTTTGTTCTTAATTATCAGCGAAAAGAACCACAAATTTGCTTTGGGTCAGTATCCTGTGGATATCAGCATCCGGGTAAGCTTACTTAATTAATATAATATATAAATTACAAGTAATTTAATAATATCATGTCTGGTTTATTAAATACTGAGGATACAGAGTAGTTGGCTAGTGGACTTCAGGATTGTAGCGTAAGAGATAGTTCAGAGGAACTTAAGTATTCCAAGATAGATGATCATTCCGCATATATGGATTTTCCGGGCCTGGCATCCAAGAGACCCCTTTATGGTAGTGACCTAAGGGCCTCTACAACAAGTAGGTTATTACAGGATATTGCGGATTTGAATTTAGCAGATGTGAATGGAAATAAAAGGACTTCAAGCGATCTGGCATCTATGGGGTTCTCAGATACTAATAGGTTAGGGGCCTCTACAATTCTATTTATAGTGATATGCAGAATAAATGTAAACTAACTCGCACCAGTAGGCTAACAAAGCATTAAGACATGAATAAAATAAAATAATATTATTACATATTTCGTAATCGAAAAACAGGCAATTGCTCCCTTACCCCATAGTACAATTTTATACAATAAAGCAGTAATATTAATTCCTTTGATATTATAAAAACAAATATTATAAACATATTACCAGTTATTAACATATCACATTTTGTTAACGAATTTTTTTCAAAAAGCAAACTAAAGATAATTAAGTTTAAATCGTGCTTTTTTTCTACCAAGTAACGCTTATATTACCGTTTAAATTATACTAATATAGTTGGTTAAGAAGGTTAACCAGAGCCGTAACATATGAAAGATAGCAATACAAATAAATAACTCATTGAAAAATACTAACAAATATTTTTTCTGCATAAATTTTAAACAATAACAATTTTGTAACGACAGAAAAAAATTGCGGACATATTGTGTAATTTAAATTCAATTTTATTTACGTTGTACCAATGAGAAAAACGCGAAACTTGCCGTTAGCCAATAGTGTGCAAGTAGACATATATTACTATGGCATGGCTATTTAAGCACGGCAAATACACCATGCAGTTTAGTTGTCGCATTTGCCTTCTGCTTTGCGTTACCTTTTGCGTGCTGTCGGTTGTCATTACCTACGCTGGTTATTGGATTTGTTTCACCAACAATTTTTTTTTTAGAATAGAATATCTTTATTTGGATTCAAACCACACATGTTCCATCAAATAATAAAATTAGAAAATATACATCCGTGACTCATCTTGTTGCTGTACAACCAGCAAGACGAGCCAATTTATGCAGAACTTCAACAAAGTTTTCCACATCGAAATTACAACGCAACAACAGAATTAAAACCACAGCCAGAGTCAACCCAAGGTTTAGGACATCTTCACACACGGTATTTGCCGGAGAACGCACGACCAGGCCCTGTTAAGGGCCCCTATCAGAACAATAACTCTATCCATAGCACCTTAACCGAGTTTGTAACGTCGTACGGCATTTACTTGAAGCCGGGGCGTTTACAATATGTTTGGAATTATAAATGGAATACAACTCACGATGCTCATATGCGCTTTTAAAACACTATATCAGAGAAAGTGCTGAATTATTATATAGCCTTCGAAATAACTAGTGTTAAATTCATTTGTGTAAATCCGTGTTTGATGTGTAAGGACACAAAGCATTTCGTTGACATATTGCGTAAATTAAATTCAATTCAATTTACGCGGCACCAATAAGAAAAAAGCGAAATTTTCTGTTAACCCATTATGTGCGAGCTTTCGTTTTCAAGGCTATTTTGAGTTCGATGAATTTACCAAGCAAGTCATTTTTCGCGTTTACCGTCTGTTGTACGTTACGTTTGCGTTCTGTGTGCTTTCGTCACCTATGGCGATTTTTGGGCTTGCTTCATACACATTGGCAATTTCAGTCACGCTAATCTTGTTGTTTGACAACTAGACAGACGAAGCAATATCTACAGTTGATCCTTTCAGTGAGCCAGTTACTGCAGAACTGCAAAGAGATTACACAGCTAGTCACTCTCCACGGATGTTAACGCCACAACAAAAGGAACAACAAACCAATTCAACCAGAGCTGGTCTCAAGTGTCTAGGAGTACATTTTAGACACGGCTACACTAACTGACCTTCTCGGCATTTGCCGGAGAACGCAATACCGGTCCTAATCAGGGCCCCCCAACAGTACTAAATCAGCCATCCTTGGCATCTAACTGACTCTGTCACGTCGTACGGCATTTACTTGAAGCTGGGGCGTTTACAAAATTGGCCCCGCGCCAGGATACTGAGTACTGTACTGTTTTTGAGTCATCAGCAAACTTTTGGTATAATTGCAATCGACTGTGTTTCTTTTTCATCTATTGGAAGTATAGTAAATTAAAATTTGCGTGTACGTTTACTCTGGTTGTTAATCTCTTTAAAGTCGAGGTCTTCTGGGCTACTATTGTTGGGTATATATTTTTGAAGAAGTTGTTGTATTCAATAAATTTTTTCATACGTACATTTGTACTTCTTGGTGAATGAACATTGCCTGTACGAAAGTGTAGAACTGACTTGTATTTTGTGAAGGAACTAATTTCATCTGTGTTCTGCGCTCATCTCGGCAGATTCAACTGCGGAAGATTCTGTTTCAACTGTGGAAGCTGTTTGTGGTTAAACTTTTCGTTTAAAGTCTTTTTATACATTTTCATCTTGCTTATAAATTTATGCTTTTGAGATCCTCTAAGATTATTAGAATGTCAGGTCCAATTTTAGGTATTGATTTTTCTGTTTGGGACGCTGATAGCGAACTATTCTTTATACGCATAGACTCTGCTCTCTCCCCATTTCCAGATTATGGCCTTCATCAAAAAATGTCAAAGGTTTTTTTTAAACTTCCTTCTGAATTGCAGCGACGGATTTATCCGAAGCTTCAAGCCATTATGAAACTACCCAATCCCATTTTGTGCCTACGAAATGAAGTAGAATCCTTGCTGGGTCCCACAGAAACTGAACAGATAATGAATTAATTCGTGCAGTTATGCATGCGAAACCTTGGCCCCATCGAGATTTTAAGGGAATTATGTGAACGTTGGTTTAAAACCAATAAGGTTGTTTTTATTAACAATCTTCCACAATCACTAAATTATTCACCAGACAGCTCCCCAACACTCTCTCTATAGATGAATTAGAGATGTGAATTAGAATTTAGGGTTTTGGAACCTGAGTTAAATTCGTCATCCCTTTGTTCGCCCCCGCAAAATGATAGGCTATCCTCTTTAGAGAGGATAGTAGAGAACATGGCTAAAGTTATAGAAGGATTGACCATAGGGAAATCAGATCTAAATCAGGTGAATGCTAGACCAAATTTTACGCTAAAATCACGTTATAATAGTATGCGGCGATCTAGATCCCCGCAATCCTTTAACAGGTCTGCCCCAAAGAACTAGTGCTATAATCACCAGAAGTTTTTTATTCATGACAAGTCTGTCTCCGTCGTTCCGAAGAAATTCCGAATGAATGTCAATTTCCAAAGTCAACCGAAAAGACAATAGAAAACAGGCGCAGTTGTGCAGCAGAATCGGCAAACGTATGGCGCAAAAAGTAGAAGGCCGTACTTTCTGCGCATCCACGATATCAACGGCTCAACAAGGAAGAAATAACTTACAATCCGGCATTCCTATCTACTCTTTTCGTCCACGCCGAATTTGCCAAATAGATAGCCAAACGGACAATGCCAGTCGCAATCACCAGCCTACTTTTTTGAATGACCCAACCAATCAGCCAAACGTACTTTTGCACTTTCTTCCTTTCTTAACTGGCGAAGAATTCATCGTAGACACAGGTGCAGCAGTTTCAGTTCTCAAGGGTGATTCAGTGGCCAAGATGTTGTTAAGCGTTCTACTCGCAACAGCTACTTATGGTTTCGCACACTAAATATATGTTTGCGGCGTAAGTTTACTCACGACTTCATCGTCGCCAAGGTCTCACACAATATAATAGGATTGATTTCCTTTTGAAATTTCGGCTCATTGTTGATCTTGTTAATCAAAAGATCATCGACCCCTCCACCGGACTTGAGCAAAGTTTTAGGACACTTGTCTTCGGGCGTTTGGAGTTACAGGTCATTCAGCCAATCCCAGTGGATCATTCAGCAGAGATATAAGCAGATCTCTGAGAACACAAGTCGCTATTCGATCTCAGCAAGTCAGAGCTACGAGTCTCCAACACGATGCACCATATCGTCACAAAATTACAACCTAATGCACTCAAGAAGCGACCACTGATCCCTGCTAAACTGAAAGCTACCCAAGAGGAATTTTCAAGGCTGCTGGGAGAGGGAGTCATGAGACCATCGAAAAGTTCATGGGCGTCACCACTGCACTTAGTCTCCAAATAAACCGGATCAAACAGAGCCTGCAGAGATTACCGCAAGCTAAATTCAATGACAAAATTTGATTCATATACTATTCCCAATATTAACACCTAACTCTAAAAACTCAACAGCAGTAATTTCTTCTCAATTATTGACCTCAGACAAGCCTACCATCACATCCTCGTAGCGCCAGAAGATATTAAAAAGACTGCGGTCATCACTCCATTTGGCCTTTTAGAATATATTTACATGCCTTTTGTACTTAAGTTTGCTACACAGACATTTCGGATATTCATGGAAAGCATACTTTGCGACGTCGCCGCTTATTGTATGTCATATCTCGATGGCATATTGGTATTCAGTCCAGACTTAGAATCTCATGCCAAGCATCTATGAAATGTCCTCTCCCGCTTATCCAACCACGGACTCAAGATCGACTCTGACAAGACGCAGATTAAAACTATATCCGTGGACTACCTAGGACATCGTATCACGCCGCAATGTATTCAACCTTTACAATCAAAGGCGAATTCAATCAGGAATATTAAGTCACCAAAGACTGTTAGCGAGTTGCAGAAAATTTTGTGAGTCCTAAACTACTATCGCAAGTTCCTTCCCGGCCTTTCAAGACAACTTTACCCTTTGTGCAGACACCTGCGGCATCAAAAAGGACTTAGTAAGTATTTCATCATTACTTGGTTATCTGAAGACAAGGAATTAATTTATTTCGCCATCAACTCGTTAGCAAATGCCGCAATGTTAGCGCATCCAGATTTACAACGACCATTTCTACTCACGACAGATGCTTCTGAATTCGCTATTGGAGCCACTTTGGAACAAGAGATCGACGGAGTTCGGAAGCCTATCAATTTCTACTCGCGTACTCTCCAACCAGTAGAAACGAGATACGACACATTCGGTCGAGAACTCCTCGCCATCCACGATGCAGTGCGCCATTTTATCAGCATCATTGACAGCAGCAGATTTGTTGTTTTTGCAGATCATGCACCATTAGTTAGCGCACTTCGAAACGCGACTTCAACTATCGTCAAGTACCCTGCCAGAGTGGAAAGACAGCTTTCACGTCTAAGCGAATGGCAATTTGACATCTTTCATGTCAAGGGCAAACAAAACTTCATTGCAGATGCCTTTTCCAGGCCAGACGTCTCGCTACAACCACCTTCGCCGTCGCCATTCACTGTCAACTCCGTGATACTCAGTGAACCTGCACTAACGCCATCCCTCCTGCAAACGGAACAGCGCGGTGACATTCACATTCAAAGATCAGTAGCCCGTCACCCCACCAAGTTCATATGAAATATCTGGGAAGGCTTACCAATTGTTTACTTCACGAGTATTCAGCTTAACAGGCCAGTTCTGCCGACTAAACTTCAGAGAAAGGTATTCGACTCAATTTACTTAATTTCTCTGCCCAATTTCTCACAGATCGTTTCTGAGATCACAGGCGTAGGCAGAACGCTAAACGATGGGTCTCCAAGTGTGCCATTTGCCAGAAAAACAAGATCACACGACACACTCGTTCTAAGTTGCAACATTTCCGAACTACTTCTCGCCTAGCCATCATCCACATCGACATAGTTCATCTGACAAAGGTTCAAGGTTTCAGCTACCTTCTAACTATGATTGATAGATTTACACGATGGCCTGCGGCATTACCTCTTGGCACCATTTCTGCAGACGAAGTAACTAACGGTTTTATCTCTGCATGGATATACAATTATGGTGTTCCCAATGACAGAGGCACTTGCTTCTCATCGGATCGTTTCAAAACCACCTTGCGGTACATGGGATGCACCTTACGCCAGACGACTGCCTACCATCCCCAATCTAACGGAATGGTAGAGAGAATGCATAGGGAACTCAAAGCTGCTTTAGCATCCTCGTCCATTAATGGCAACTGGGTCGATGCACTACCTTTAGTTCTGCTTGCCATGCGTTCCAGCAATCGCGAATCCATTAAAGCGTCTGCGTCACAACTCTTGTATGACATGGATCTACGCCTGACTAGTCAGCTCCCACGTCTACCATCTGCACAGGATGACCCACAAGTCGAAGCTACCCGTCTCCGACTTCATTTTGGTAACACGACTGAACAGCAGCCGATGCATACGCCTCGTCCAGTCTTCGTTCACCCACAGCTCCACAGCTGCAAGAGAGTACTCATTCGCAGCGACACTGCTGTTGTACGGCTACAACCAAAGTATCGCGGTCCTTACCCGATTTTGCTCAGACAACGCAAATACTTCATTATCATGCATGGCACGACACCGACATCAGTAAGCATAGACAGTTTGGAACCGTTTATCGAACCGCCTCATCCTGATAGCATTCAACCTTCTACGTGTGTCTCAGGCTCCATCTGCCTATAATCTCAACCCTAGCAATAGCTTGCTTTGCATAACGCGTAATTGATATATTTTAACATTAATTTTTCGTTATTCTACATATCAAAATGTTTAACTTTACGCGCACCACTTGCGCCCTGTGTCACGCAAGGTGACCTATGAATCCACATGATTCATATTATTTTTCTCACACTTAATTGTCTCACGTGGTGTAACCAGCTGTTCTTAGCTAACAATTGTGTAGCATTGTGAACAGTTCTTTAGTATTATGCCATCTCTGAGGCAATGTTCGAGTAAAATTTTTAATGTAGTTACCTTTTGATTTTCATGTATATATTTTTAAATTATAATGTATGGCTCACACCTGAGCTCACACTTCCTATTTTGGTATGACCAGCTACTTAGAGCTAACGCATTGCGTGGCAACACTAAGTAGTTATCAGCTTCATACCATGTTACAGGCCACTTTCAATGCATATCTCAACTTCATCAGTTGCACGGAGACAACTCTACAAATATCATGACCACAACGTCGAGCATACATTAGCTCCTTTGGTCGTATACAAATACATATACGGCGATCCAGTCAGCCCAGGTTTTAACTTAAACCTGGCAACTTTAGTGGCAATCTACCTTAAAATCCTCACGCTGCGGTTCCAAAACTTTACACTGCTCTATTTTGCTTCACTCGGTATGACCGGCTGCTACAGATAACAATTTCTGTATGAATTCCTATTTGGCATCAAAATTAAACGAACATTGGTTGCGCGGGTGGTGATAACAATTATTATAATCAAGTTTGCGGTATTGATATAAACACCTGACCCATTAATTACTTACATATGTCAGTATAAACTAAAAATTGTATAGTGTAAAAAAGGCAATTCATCCAGTAGACCGGTTTCGTCCTTTTTGGGAACTCATCATGTACTGGCCAGAATTTGTCACGGATAGGACTCCAACCTGGGCACACCTGCTTCTGAATCCGGCGCTCTAACCACTGAGCTACCCTGCCGCACACTACACTACACAAAATTTTCAGTTATATACTAACTAATGTAACTTGGTTAGTCAATTTTTCCTTTAGGTGGAGCTCATATGGCATCCATTTAGACCCAATGTTCGAACTGATCATCCCCAATCTGACATTACTGAACAGACACCACACTACATGGGGAAGTGGTATTGAAATGAGCATTTAGAATAGAATAGAATAGAATAGAATAGAATATCTTTATTTGGATTCAAACCACACATGTTCCATCAAATAATAAAATTAGAAAATGTACAATATAAAAAGATATCACATCACATATATATGTGCAATTAGTTGTACTGTACAATTTATCAGCATCAGAAAGTTCAGCTGTAAAGAGTGATAGATTCTTCATCAAAATTAGAAAAATTTAAGATATAATTCGAGTATAACAGTTTGTAAGAAAAAAGGTAACCATGACTAATTATTGATTGTATGCATTGTTGATTAACAAGATGATATAATGCATAACCTTTCAGTTTTAATAATACACAATTTGAAGATAGATTCTCGAGAAATTATGTTGCTGAAACACAATTAATCCTGTCTTTTATTTAACCATGAGAATGTATTATCATAATCAAAATTAAAAATATCAGCAGGATTGAACACTTTTTCTAGTTCGGTAGATAAAAATTTAAAAGACATTTTAGTTGGAGGCGTTTCTCTAAGCCCCTTTAGCAATTGATTGTAAATTTTGTAAATTTTTAAAAAGGAGAGTAGCTTGCTCGCAACATTCCCACCATTGGTGGTTTGACTTGAATAAAATAGAATAGGAAATCTTTATTTGGATTCAAACCTTACATGTTCCATCAAATAATAAAAATAGAAAATGTACAATATAAAAACATATCACATCACATAAATATGTGCAATTAGTTGTACTGTACAATTTATCAGCATCAGAAAGTTCGGTTATAAAGAGAGATAGATTCATCATCAAAAATAGAAAAATTTAATGTATTATTCGAGTGTAACATTATGCAAAAAAGGGAACCATGACTAATAATTGATTGTATGTATTGTTGTTTAACATACTATGTAATGCACAACGTTTCAGTATTAATAGTACAAAACTTGAAGATAGAATCTCGAGAAGTTATGCTGCTGAAAAACAATTAATCCTGTCTTTTATTTAACCACGAGAAAGTATTATCATAATCAAAATTAAAAATATCAGCAGGATTGAACACTTTTTCTAGTTCGGTAGATAAAAATTTAAGAGACATTTTAGATGGAGGCGTTTCTCTAAGCCACTTTGGCAATTGATTGTAAATTTTGAAAATTTTTGAAAAAGAGAATAGCTTGCTCGCAACATTCCCTACCAATGGTGGAGATATTGCAAATTGACCAGATCTAGTTCCAACTTCATGACTCTTTCTTATTGGATTCATATAGGCACCAGTCCACTGGTTCAAATGGAAAACTTTTATGCAATAGCACATCCTCCGAAACCATAAAGGATGCTGTGATACAAACTGTAATCTAGTGGCATATATAGTGCAGGAGATAGGACTTATTTGTTTCACAACTTTTCTTTGTACAGCTTCTATCTTATTAGACAAACCCTTTGTTAAAGGATTCCAAGTAGCAGCAGCATATTCTAATATCGGTCTAATCCATATTATAAACATTTTATATTTTATTTCACTCGATAAAATATTTCTATTTATTAGTGCCCATCTGTTCTTGGCACTGCCTACTATCCTTTCAATATGTCTCTCAGCAGAAGCCGTACAATGAATAGTTATACCTAAATCCTTAATTTCTTGCATAAGTTTAATCTCAAAAACATCATTAATCTCAGCATCATGAAAATAAACATAATTGAAATCAGTTCTGTTACCTATTTTCAAAGCTCTCGTCTTTTTACTGTTTATTCTCAGCCCTAGTGTTAACAAGTATCTACTTAAATCATACAAATCTAGTGTCACATTATTTTTGGAGAATTCAACATTTTTTGGATCAATTGGGAAGATTATTTTTAAATCATCAGCGAATTTGCAAACTCGACCGTTAAGGATCTTAGTTTCCAAATGTGCAAATACAATTTTAAATAAAATGGGCCCCAAGCTTGATCCCTGTGGAACTCCACTCGTTACTCGTTTCGATTTTGATATCAAATCGTTTACTTGAATACTCATTCGTCGATTATATAGATAGTATTTAAGTAATCTAAAAATATTCGGATCAATATTCAACAAACTAATCGCATTCAAAATAGCATCAAATGATATAGAGTCAAAAGCTTTTGAGATATCTATAAATACAATTAATGCATCTAACTTTTTCTCATCTAATGTAATTACATGTTTCCACATAGAGAGAATATTAGTAGTTGTCGACCTGTCTTTTGTAAAGCCGTGTTGGCACATATCAAAATCAGCCGGCAACATACGTTCTAAATGATCTAGTATCAATCGTTCTATTATCTTCAAAAACGAAGGGATAATAGAGATTAATCTATAATCACTGGCGCACTGTGGCTTACTTACTTTTGGCAATGGTTTAGCTACTATCGTTAATATATCAATTGGTAATTTCCCATCCTTCAAAATTCTATTTATAAAATTGCAGAGCGCATTCATAAAATTTAAAGGTAATTGAAGTAGGTTATCAATCGATATACCAAGGTGATCTTTTTGTTTTTTTGATTTTATTTTTAACATTAATTCTATCAATGCATCACTGTCAATAACAAGTCCTAGATCCTGGTTTCCCGAAGGATCAGGTAGATCAATGAAATTGCTTTCGTTATGTGGATTACATAACAATTTGCCAAATACTTCATCCAATTCACAGAGAAATTCATACTCAGTTTTACCCACAGGTAATATAAGCTTTAATTTTTCCTTATATTTACTGTAGTCTGTGAGTAGTTTGTATCCTAGTCTAGGATTGCTTTTCAGTTTGGCCAAAATAATTCTCTCAGATCTTTGACGGATTATCAGCAGTGATGAATTAATTTCTTTATCAATCAATTCTAACCTCATTTTTTTAATACTATTGATAAGACTACATTTCATTATATTATCTCGTTTGATTCTTAGCTTACATAACTTCCTATTGAATCTCTTGGGTATAACATCCGTAAATGTAGACGCCCTAAACATATCAGATAATAACAATGAAACAGAAGAAACAAATTCGTCATTATTCATGATAAAAAAACATTCATAATCAATAGATAAGCTTAATTCTCTAAAAAGATTCCAGTTGATTCTGGAACATTGCACGTGCGCACTTTCAAAATTAGGTTTCTGTGCTTTGCTACTCGAAAGGTTCCATTGTAAAATGATTTGTTTATGATCCAATTCTTTGAAGTAATTTACTACATCATAACTGTGTGAGTTCAACGCTTCAACTTCTAAATATACATGATCTAAGCATTCCGAACCTCTAGTTGGTTCCTTTATAATCTGCTTAAGATCATGGTTAGAAAAAAGATTGATTATTTCACAGTCATGCAGCCTATTAAAATCTCCCACCACAACAATATTACCATGGCAGTCCAAAATAGATTGAAAAGAATTGGTAAACATTTGATCATCATATATATTAGCATACGGCGGTCTGTAAACCGCAGTTAAAATCAGGTTATCAATCTGTATCGTTAAAAAATCAATGACAGTATAATATTCACTAGTATGTAACACTATCGCATTTAATATCGATTTACTATAAATAAGTACTCCTCCACCTCTTTTATCCAAGGATCTGTCTTTCCTAAATAGAGAATAATGGGGAATGTCAAATTCATAGTTTTCAATATCTTTGTTCAGCCAGGTTTCAGTTAAAATTATAAAGTCAAAATTGTTACTTATTATAAAATCACGCAGCAAAAAAGTTTTATTCTTAACACTTCTACAATTAGCATAAAATAAAGAATATGTACAACAAAACTCATCTTTACAGTTTCCGATAGTTACTGGTTTAACTTTTTTGGTTTCCTTATAATTCGTTTGTTGGGTATTGTAGCTATAGTGCGTAGCTGTCTGCTGTCCACCACATTCATTAGTGCTACTCCGTTTTTTATGATTTTAGAATCTACTGATACTCCGTCATTTGTGATTTTAGAATCAACTGACACATCCTTTATAGTAACTTGTTTTGGATTACTTGATCCATTATCTAAATTCTTCTTCAACTTCTTCGCTGCTGACAATTTCCTTTGGAGAAAGGTCTTATCTCTGCAGATGAATATATTGTGGAAGTTATTACATTCTTCTTTCTTCTTATTGATATCTTCCACTTGTTTGTTTGTCGGCCTCTTTGATAGTTTTATCACAACCGGCCTTGGTCGTTCAGTTTTTTTTCCAACTCGGTAGCATTTCGTTATTTCTGCCTCAGTCGTATCTTTGATTAAATCATTTAACTTCTCAACATCATTCGGGTCAGCGTTTTCATTAAGGTTAAATAATATTAACTGCTTCTGTTTTCCAATCCTAGCAGAAACTTCATTGGATAATATATTTAATATTTCATCTCCTGAAGTGCAGTTTTTTGTTGATGTATCATCATCTACTGTTATTTCAGCTAGCTCAATCCATGGCACAACATCGAGCTTTAATTTATCCACCTTCTCGTTTAACGCCACGGTCAAATCATCAATTTTTGCGCTTAAGTATTCATTTTTCCTTTCCGCTAAATCTAATTTTTCTGCATGTTTACTGACATTCGACTCCAGCTCAGACATCTTATTTTTAACTGCGATGTTCTCCTCCTTTAGTTCCTTTATGGAATTTTGAAGGGCCGCAATAATTTTCTCAAATTCGGTATTCAACAAAGTCGGAGCCATTATAAACCGCGCGCGCAACGTGATTTCCGCAAATAAATAAATAAAAGGAAATTCATCCAGTAGACCGGTTTCGTCCTTATTGGGAACTCATCATGTACTGGCCAGAATTTGCCGCGGACAGGACTCGAACCTGGGCACGTCTGCTTCGGAATCTGGCGCTCTAACCACTGAGCTACCCTGCCGCACACTACACTACACAAAATTTTCAGTTATATACTAACTAATGTAACTTGGTTAGTCAATTTTTCCTTTAGGTGGAGCTCATATGGCATCCATTTAGACCCAATGTTCGAACTAACCATCCCCAATCTGTCATTACTGAACAGACACCACACTACATGGGGAAGTGGTATTGAAATGAGCATTTATATAATTAAACGAAGCATTTGTTGCGCTGGTGCTGATAACAATTATTATAATCAAGGCTGTGATCTTGATATAAGAACTTGACCCATTAATTACTTACATATGTCAGTATAAACTAAGAATTGTATAGTGTAGAAAAGGCAATTAATCTAGTAGACCGGTTTCGTCCTTATTGGGAAGTCATCATGTACTGGCCAGAATTTATCGCGGACAGGACTCAAACCTAGGCACGTCTGCTTTGGAATCCGGTGCTTAACAGGGCCTGTCTTGCGTTCTCTGGCAAATGCTGAGAAGGTCCGTTAGTGTAGCGGTGTTCAGAAGTACTCCTAGACTCTTGAGACCAGCTCGGGTTGACTTGGGTTGTGGCTCCTTCTGTTGTGGCGTTGAGGTCCAGCTGAGTAAACTTGTTGAAGTTCTGCAGTAACTGGCTCGTCTCTCTTGTTGTACAGCAACAAGATTGGTGTGACTGAAATTGCCAATGTGTGGGAAGCAAGCCCCAAAAATAGCATAAGTGACGAAAGAAGACAGCACGTCGGAGAAACGCACAGCAGAAGGCAAACGCGACAACTGACTTACATGGTAAATTTACCCTGCTTAAATAGCCTTGATTGACTACTTGCACACTTTTGGTTAACGGCAAATTTCGCTTTTTTCTCATTGGTGCAGCATAAATTGAATTGAATTTAATTTACGCAATGTGTCAGCGAGTTGCGTTGTGTCGTTACACTATGTTCATAGAAAAGATTAGAACAGAATAGAATATCTTTATTTGGATTCAAACCACACATGTTCTGTCAAATAGATAATAATATTGGAAAATGTAAAATATAGAAAAGCTATCATATCACATAAATATTTTCAATTTGCCATGATACTTTATGTAAACTGGATCCTTTATTTATTAATCTTTGTTGAAACGATTAACTGTTATTTACCAAACGTTGCTAGATAGTATTTTTTATATATTTTTTTAGGGATAAATGGATATATGCCGAATAAGTAGCATAATATGCACTGAGATATGAATTAATTATAGGTATAGAATGAATATGTAGAATTTTGAACTGTGAAACAGTTTTATCTTTTTTCATAGTATGTATCATGTGATAACTCTTTTAAAAAATCTATAGAGGTAAGTTATATTTTACGATAATGACTATCTACAAATATTCTGAAATCGTACAATAAACATATTATTTTTTTAATAATTAAAAATGAATATAACAACTTATATAATTGACAATTTATCTATTCCATTCAATGTTCATTGTTATTTATAACAAACTATTACATTTTTTGGTGCAAGATAGTGTTTTAGTATATAATGAATTTTAAAATGTTTACTTATGACTATCAGAAAGCCAAAATTAAAACTTGTAGAAATCTGGAGTATTTACTATTATAACAGAAGATCCGACAGGAGTCAGATACACCTTTAAAGCGAACTTGATTATAGATGAAATAAATAAAAACGTATAAGTGGTTGAACAATGCTGTGTCGCCCACCTAAGTAAAGGCTATTTGAATAATAATATCGGCAAATAAACTTGTTTTACAAAACAATGACTATAAAATATCTGAATTAAAATCATAAATACTAATTTTCACACCATTTTTAAAGTAAGAGACAAGACATTTCTTCAAACGAAATTAGCAACAGCGAAGAAGTTGAAGAAAAATCCGGATCAAAGATCATCAATGTCAAGCAAGCAAGCACACGAAGTCCGCCAATTTACACAAATGTGACAAAAAATGAAGTATTGTTTTTGAATAAAGTAGACAATGGAGAGAAGAGAGGTGTGTTTATAAAACCCAACAATATAACTATAAAGAAATCAACAAAGCTAAATCATTAGGTGTTGAATAGAATAGAAAAGAATAGAATATTTTATTGCCAATTTTAGATGTTCTAAGATTTTTAAAAATTTGATTTATAATTTTATAACAAGTAACGACTTTTATTTTAGCGTATCATCGGAAACTTAGCTCAGTAATGAAATTGGAAATCATGAATTTAAAATGCCTCATTATTGTTTATTTAGTTAAGAAGTATCGTTGGATTAACGAGATGAAGGAGTACTATCTATAGTAAATTTTCGATTAATGCGAAAATGTTACATACTAATGAACAAATTACTGTCATTGATTTTATATACCTTACAAATTTATAATTTGATTTTAACGTCGGTTTATAGACCTCCGTGTGTCAGTTTAAATGATAATAATAATACTACTAATAATAATAATAAAATGCCAACAAGCCCAACCATTGAAATTACAAATCAAAGGTAGGATATGCGGAGATGAATGAAATTGTGATTAGCAAAGTATTTAACCGCAGGGGAGGGAGGAGTTGAAAAAGATAAGTGCTTTCATCAACGTCATGATATTTCTATCTGAAGAAAGAGAAAGATTCCATTTGACTAGACAGGATCAACTGGAGTACAATCCATGAAGGGTCCGAGTATCAATGCAATGTAGGCTGGTGTCGGCCAGACGAATTTGAGTGTGAATTCGAAAGTGATGTCGGACCGGTTAGCAGAAATCGACCGATGGAGTTCTTTGTCGTGGATATTGAATTTCTGTAGGGTAGTATTGACTAGGATGAATTCGACTAGATTGTAGTTTGTCTCGTGCAGAGTGTGGAGGAAGATAATTCCTCCGCCAAAATTAAAGTGACATTAACTAATAAATTTAAACCACCTTGGCTGATTGAAACGAATTTTACTTAAAAAGAATTTATTTATTTATTTTCCAGAACTTTCTTTGTTTAAATACTTGATTTTTAATTGCGCGCCATTTTCAGTTTTCGAGCATTACTGTCCTCGATTGGTTGTATCTTCCTCGACCTGCTGCAATTGTTTCATTTTTCTTCGTTTAAAATTTGATCGATTTCTACAATATACGCCTGCTAACACTGTCTTCTATTTTTTATTGATGTACGCATTTGGGGACGTTCTGGAACAGGTAATTTAATAATTCTGTTTTTCGCGTCTACTTCTTTCCAGATTATTTGTTCGGGTGTTTTGTAACGTGAAAGGTTTCACATTCCGATTGCCTAACATTAAGTGTCAATTTAATAAATAAAGTTCGATTGATATGGAAGCTGCATCGTGAACTGAAAGCTGCGTTAAGGTGTCCTAGTGGAACAAGCTGGATACACGATCTTCCTATAGTACTACTTGCCATGCACAACAGATGTAGTGCACAATTAGGTACTTCAATAGCAGAACTGGTTTATGGAGAACCATTAAGGTTGCCTGGAGATCGTCTAATAAAAACTACAAAGTCTTGTTTGGGCTTCTAGTTATGTAGATTGGTTCGTAGGAGTACTTACAGATAAGATGTGTCGTTTGGCTCCAATCGAGACTAGAAAGCAAAAACCAAGTGCTATGTGTCCTCTGATCTAAGATCGGCTTCGCATGTGTATGTAACTAATGAAAATAGGAAGAACTGCCTGACACCATTTTACAAAGGACCATATAACGTCAGGAGGATGACTGACAAGAATGTCATCATAGAGATAAATGACACTGAGGATTGTGTTACGTTGGATCGTTGCATTCCCCAGTCTATCTGATTAGACGATACAACTGAATTAACAGATGCGTTGAATGACCTACGTTCTATGGGCGAATCTGATGTGTGCAATTCCACCATACAGGCACATAACGAAATGCAGTACTTTGAAGAGGCGTTGTCTAAAATAGCAAAATCTTATTCTACCAGTTCACAAAATGAAAACTGCTTGGCAATACCAGATGGTACGGAAGAACCAGTGTCAACTGTACCGGGCGCGATGCCGACTTCAGGGGCGCCATTATGCACAACTCGTTCTGGAAGAGTACAATGTCAGCCGAAGAATCATGATTACGTCTATTACTAGCCGTCTTTTTTTTGAGAATGTGGTGTATGTGGAGGAAGATAAATCCTCCGCCAAAATTAAAGTGACATTAACTTATAAATTTAAACCACCTTGGCTGATTGATTCGAATTTTATTTAAAAAGAATTTTTTTCATTTATTTTCCAGAACTTTCTTTGTTTAAATACTTGACTTTGAATTGTGCGCCATTTTCAGTTTTCGAGCATTACTGTCCTCGATTGGTTGTATCTTCCTCGGCCTGCTGCAACTGTTTCATTTTTCTTCATTTAAAATTTGATCGATTTCTACAATATACGCCTGCTAACACTGTCTTCTCTTTTAAAAGATGAATTTCGTTGCGCAGTGTTGTCCTTCTTGTTGTGGATTTGACCGCATTTTTCTTGTGCGGGACAATTGATAGCACTCATAGGTCGGTAAAATCTTGAATTTTCATCATTTTCAGGTGATGTAATTTTTGGCCTCAATTGATGAGTTCTCACTTGTCTCTTCTTTTCTAAGCCTTCAATTAGCTGATTCTCTGAAAATGACGTTGAAACAAGATTTTCCATTGCTCTTCTTCCTCATTTTCGAGCCCGAATTTCCAGTCTCATCTTCAGGGTTGACACAATACGCACAGGAATCAAACACAAGTTGCCACAAGTTGTGTTTGATTCCTGAGAACTCATCAATTGAGGCCAAAAATTACATCACCTGAAAATGAGGAAAATTCAAGATTTTACCGACCTATGAGTGCTATCAATTGTCCCGCACAAGAAAAATGCGATCAAATCCACAACTGTCTTCTATTTTTTATTGATGTACGCATTTGGGGACGTTCTGGAACAGGTAATTTAATAATTCTGTTTTTCGCGTCTATTTCTTTTCAGATTATTTGTTCGGTAGTTTTGTAACGTGAAAGGTTTCACATCCCGATTGCCTAACATTAAGTGTCAATTTAAAAATTAAATTCGATTGATATGGAAGCTCATCTTAAATTTGAGGACAATAACAAGTTAGCGCAAGACATGACAGGTATGAATTTAGCAGATGTGAATAAAAATACAAGCTTATCAGATTCTACTTTTAATTATAGGACTGAACACGATCTGACATCTATGGGGTTCTCAGACACCAATAGGATATGAGCCTTCACTGGCTTCCTTTAAGCGAGGTTATGACTGATGGTAGGCGAGGGGGAATCAGTGTCCAATGTATACCTGCAATTTTATAAATAGAATTTTGGAGAATGGGATATTACCAATCGATATACTAACAATAGTAGCTAAACCTCTGCCTAAAGTAAGTAAGCCAACGTGTGCTAGTGATTACAGATTAATCTCTATTATCCCTTCGTTTTTGAAGATAATAGAACGATTGATACTTGATCATTTAGAACGTATGCTGCCGGCTGATTTCGATATATGCCAACATGGCTTTACGAACAAAAGGTCGACAACTACTAATATGCTCTCTATGTGGAAACATGTAATTACATTAGATGAGAAAAAGTTAGATGCATTAATTGTATTCATAGATATCTCAAAAGCCTTTGACTCTATATCTTTTGATGCTATTTTGAATGCGATTAATTTATTGAATATTGATCCGAATATTTTTAGATTACTTAGATACTATTTATATAATCGAAGAATGGGTATTCAAGTAAACGATTTGATATCTAAATCGAAAGGGTAGAAAGTGGAGTTCCACAGGGATCAAGTTTGGGGCCAATTTTATTTAAAATTGTATTTGCATATTTGGAAACAAAGATCCCTAACGGTCGAGTTTGCAAATTTGCTGATGATTTGAAAATAATCTTTCCAATTGATCCAAATAATGTCGAATTCTCCAAAAATAATTTGACACTAGATTTGTATGATTTAAGTAGATATTTGTTAACACTAGGACTGAAAATAAAAAGTAAAAAGACGAGAGCTTTAAAAATAGGTAACAGAACAGATTTTAATTATGTTTATTTTCATGATGCTGAGATTAATGATGTTTTTGAGTTTAAACTTATGCAAGAAATTAAGGATTTAGGCATAACTATTCATTGTACGGCTTCTACTGAGAGACATATTGAAAGGATAGTAGGCAGTGCCAAGAACAGATGGGCATTACTAAATAGAAATATTATATCGCATGAAATAAAATGTAAAATGTTTATAATATGGATTAGACCGATACTAGAATATGCTGCCGCTACATGGAATCCCTTAACAAAAGGTTTGTCTAATAAGATAGAAGCTGTACAAAGAAAAGTTGTGAAACAAATTATTCCTATCTCCTGCACTATATACGCCACTAGATTACAGTTTGTATCACTGCATCCTTTATGGTTTCGGAGAATGTGTTATTGCATAAAAGTCTTTCCATTTGAACCAGTGGTCTGGTGCCTATATGAATCCCATAAGAAAGAGTCATGAAATTGGAACTAGATCTGGTCATTTTGCAATATCTCCACCATTGGTGGGGAATGTTGCGAGCAAGCTATTCTCTTTTCAAAAATTTACAAAATTTACAATCAATTGCCAAAGGGGCTTAGAGAAACGCCTCCAACTAAAATGTCTTTTAAATTTTTATCTACCGAACTAGAAAAAGTGTTTAATCCTGCTGATATTTTTAATTTTGATTATGATAATACTTTCTCATGGTTAAATAAAAGACAGGATTAATTGTTTTTCAGCAACATAATTTCTCGAGATTCTATCGTCAAATTTTGTATTATTAAACTGAAATGTTATGCATTATATCATCTTGTTAATCAACAATGCACACAATCAATTATTAGTCATGGTTCCCTTTTTTTACAAATGTTATACTCGAATTATACCTAAAATTTTTTTTGTAATTTTGATGAAGAATCTATCACTGTTTACAGCTGATCTTTTTGATGCTGATAAATTGTACAGTACAACTAATTGCACATATATATGTGATGTGATATCTTTTTATATTGTACATTTTCTTATTTTATTATTTGATGGAACATGTGTGGTTTGAATCCAAATAAAGATATTCTATTCTATTCTAACCTATACCGTCGGCTGGTCCAATAGACATTTCGAATTTCTAGTCTTTCGCTGAAAAAAAAGGAAAAGAATAAGTTGAGCAAAACCTGGTAAATTATTTTCTATTTGGATGCAATAGAATGAAAAATGAGAATAAAAATAGTATCAGGGAGTCAAGAGTGACAAATTTTAATTCAGAGGAGAAAAGTGTAAATTGGAGGCCTGCCAGAGGGGACTTCACCTTCCGAAACTAATAACAAGATAATAGCCTTGGGATGAAAGAAGTGTTATGGTTTAAAAAGGAACCAATTTTGCTTCAAATTGGTTGTCTCGCATAGAAATTTGCTAAAGAAGTACTTAAATATTTTTACCAATTCTTTTCAATCTATTTTAAACTGTCATGGTTATATCGTTGTGGTAGTCGATTCTAATAAATTGGCTGACTGAGAAATAACCAATATATTATCTAATTATGATCTAAAACAAATTATAAACAAATCAGAAAGAGGTATGGAATGCTTAGATCGTGTATATTTAGAAATTGAACGGCTCACTGGCACAGTTATGACGCTGCCATGTACTTTAAAGAACTGGATCGCAAAAAATGAATTTACGATGGAAATCATGAGTAGCAAAAGGCAGAAACTTACTTTTGCGAATTCACATGTACAATGTTCCAGAACTAATTTGAATCTTTTCCAAGAATTAAATGTATAGTTTGATTTTGAATGTTTTTTATATTACGATTACCGATGAATTTGTTTCTTCTGTTTCAAAGCTATTATCTAATCTATTTAATGCATCTACGTTTACGGATATGATACTGAAAAGAATCGATAAAATATGTAAACTTAGAATTAATCGAGATAATACACTGAAATGTAATCTTATTAATCGTATTATTTTAAATAAGGTTAGATTTAATTGATATTGAAATTAATTCATCACTACTGATAAACCATGGAAGAACAAACGAATAATATAGTTTAAACTAAAGCGCAATCCTAGACTAAGATAATTTTTTTTTAATAATTACAGTAAATATAAGGAGAAATTAAAGCTCATATTACTCGTGGATAATACTGTGTATGAATTTCTCTGTGAATTGGAGATACTATTTTGTATTTTAATATGAAATCAACAAAAAAATTATATTGGGGATCTAATTGATCCATCGGATAACTTTTTATTGACAGTAATGCATTAGTAAATTAATGTCAAAAATAAAATATAGAAAATAAAAAGTTTACTTTCATATATCAATAGATAATCTATTTAAATTACCTTTAATTTTTTTGTAAATTCGCTCTGCATCTTTATAAACAAAATTTTGAAGGATGCAAAAATGCCAATTGATATCTTAACGACCGTAGCTAAACCGTTGTCTAAGCTAAGTAAGCCAACGTATGATAATATTTAGAGGATAAATTATTTTATCCGTTAATTTTTGAAGATAACAGAATCACAGATACTAGATCACTAAGAATTTATGTTGCTGGTTGATTTTGATACAAGCCAACCTGGCTTTACGAGAGATCGGTCGACAATTACTAACATTTTTTTACATGTGGATGAATTTAATTACTATCGATAACAAAACGTTGGATGAACTAATAATTTTATCGAAATCTCAAAAGCTTGTAACTCTATATATGTTGATGCTATTTTGATTAATAACTTGAATATGGATCCGAATATTTTTGGATTATCCAGGTATTTTTATATAATAAAAAATGAGTATTCAAGTAAATAATATGAGATCAAACCCACTGAAAGATACTAGTAGAGTTTCACAAAGAAAAAGCTTGAGACCAATTTTATTTACAATCATATTTGCGTATTTGCAAACTAAAGTTCTTAATGTTCGAGCTTGCAAATTTTCTGATGATTTAAAAATCATCTTTCCAATAGATCGAAAAATATCGAGTTCTCTTTAAATTATATAATACTATATTTGTATGACTTGAGTAAGTATTCAATTCCATAAGGGTTGAGAATAATCAGTAAAAATGCGAAAGTATTAAAAATCAGTAATGTGACTGAACTTAATTATAATTATTATTATGATGCTGCGTATAGTTAAGTTTTTGAGATCAACCTTCAGCAAGAAATTAAGGATTTAGGCATAACTATTCAATTTAAAGCTACTGTTGAGAGACATATTGAAAGAATAGTTAGCTGTGCTAAGAACAGATGGGCGCATATTAAGAGAATTATCTTGTCAAATGATATAAAATTACAAATGTATATTATGTGGATTATGCTGATATTAGAATATGCTGCCGCTAATTGGAACCAAATGAAAAAGGGTTTGTCAAATAAGCTAGAAACTGTACAAAGAAGCGTTTTGGAATATATTTTCCCCGCGTCCTGCTCCATATATGCCAGAAGATTATAGTTCATATTACTGCTTACGTTTTGGTTTTGGAGGATGTGCAATTGTATAAAAGTATTCCACTTGAATCAGTGGACGGAAGCCTACATGACCCTAATAATAAAGGTTCATGGAGTAGGAACTAGATTTGGATATTTGGCGATCTCTACTCTTTTGGTGTAAAATATTGCCGGAAAGATATTTTATTTTTCAAAAATTTATAAATATTACAATCAATTGTCAAAAGGGCTCAGAGAAACACCTCCATCTAAGATGTATTTCAAAGTTTATGTATTGAAATATGAAAATTATACGATCCTATTAATCTTTTCAATTTCGATTATGAAAATACTTTCTTTTGGTGTATCAAAAGATAAGGATAAATGTGATAAGCAACACACTTTCTTGAAATTTTTCTACCTAATGTCTGTATTATTATATTGGAAAAGCTATGCATTATATAGAATAGAATAGAATAGAATATCTTTATTTGGATTCAAACCACACATGTTCCATCAAATAATAAAATTGTAAAATGTACAATATAAAAAAAGTTATCACATCACATAAAAATGTGCAATTAGTCTCATGTAGATAAGTATATCTCACTAGTTGTACTGTGTAGAGGTTAAATTAATTATCGGACAGAAATTAACCTCTCATATAAAAATAAATCAATTTTTATTTTTGAACATTTGATGTTATCGCTGGTTTCGTAAAACAATATTGTAATTTTTGAAAAATATTGTAAAATATTTTGGAAGTTCTTTTATTCATATTGTCGAAGTTTTGGACTTGTCTTGTGGAAGGAAATGAGAGAGTTTTGATCTGAGTTTCTGAATTGCATAAGCGGGACACTGCGTGGTTCCATCACCGATTACTTTGTGAATAAAAATTTGTAATCTTCTCGTCATTTTGTTGTTTTTAATTATCAGCGAAAAGAACCACAAGTTTGCTTTGGGTCTCAATCATTCCAGTTCAGTAAATTTGTGGACATCAGCGTATCCGGGTAAGCTTACTTAATTAATATAATATATAAATTACAAGTAATTTAATAATATCATGTCTGGTTTATTAAATACTGAGGATAAAGAGCAGTTGGCTAGTGGACTTAAGGATTGTAGCTTAAGAGATAGTTCAGAGGAACTTAAGTGTTCCAAGAAAGATGATCATTCTGCATATATGGATTTTCCGGGCCTGGCATCCAAAAAACCCCTTATGGTAGTGACCAAAGGGCCTCTACAAAAAATGGCGACCACGCCAGGATCCTTTATGCGGGAAGATATGATGTAGATGATCGCTATTGCCACAATTCTATGGATAGCAATGTCAAGCTTAATATGTACAGACCAGACAACCATTCTGAATGGGTCGAAGAAGCAAAATTTTATTTTAAGCTAAGACGGATGACCGACCCTATAGAAAGGTTTGCCTCGGCCTGGTGGTGCTTACCTGAGCCATTAAAAAAGAATCTGTTTAGACTCAGGAAATTTGTCACTGAGTACGAACCAGAAAATGCATTTGAGCTTCTAGTAGAAGAACTCCATGGACGATATCAACCCGAGAGGATTGAACGGATGTCTGACTTATTACGTCAGGAAAAGATGGGAAATCTACTTCCATCTGAATTTTATGACAGACTAATTTCAAAATCCATCGGGCTTGATATATCTGAGGAAGTTATAAATAGTATATTTGTAGCAGAATTGCCTGCTAGACTAAGAGCCACATTGGATGTATATGATACATTGGAACTAGAGTGGCCCAAGAAGCTCAAAGGGTTGGACAAAGTGTATCGTCAGATGGAACCTAAGGTGTATGCAGTAACCGCAGATTCACGCCTAGAGCAGCAACTCAGACATCTTTCAGAGAGGCTCCTGACCATTGAGAATGAATTAAGTACCCTCCGCAGGGATGTGGGTTGGATAAAAAGCAATAAGGAAATTTCCAACTGAAGTAGGGTAAATTCTCGGAGTCAACGTTCAAATTCCAAGCATTGGAAAGGCGAATCGCGTGAGAGTGTACAAGGACCACGCGAGTGGTGTATATCGCATCGCAAATACGCCGAGTTTGGAAAATGTCAGGAGGGGGATGCACGTTTCCAAAGTTGGGTGGTCCCCGATGGAAAGGAAATAGTCTTCCTGTTGCCTGGTCGACGCTGCCGGAAAACTAATGGAGCCCCCGCTAATAGGAGCCGTAGGGGGGGTTGCGCATGCAAGGCTCCAAGGTGTGCATATTCGTGGCATACTAAAATCATCGAAGTTAGATTCGGAAGCTTCGATGGAAGAGACGCGCAGTAATACAGTCCGTAAATCTGTAACATTTCGGCTGGCAGATAATCTTAAAGAGGTTGCTGGTTATAGCAACAATAAGTTCGTTATAACTGATGAACTTAGTGGCCTAAAATTTTTAATAGACACGGGTGCAGAGGTGAGCATAGTTCGATCTGATGTGGTGGAAATTGATAGCCCCACATTCGATTACCAACTATGGGCTGCTAATGGAAGTCCAATTGAGGTTAAGGGAGTTAAAGAATTGTCAGTGACATTGGGGCAGAAATCTCCATTTACATGGAATTTTCTGGTCGCTGATATAAAGGATAGCATCATTGGGATGGACTTTTTGATCCATTTTAATCTCGCTTTAGATCCCAAATCTAGGACCATTGGACAAAGCACTGGGATAGTGACTTATGCTGAGACTGGGACCTCAGTAGTTAGGTCAGTGAGACTACCCAGACCCGTCGTCGCCGATGACTTGGCGGATGTCATCGAGAAACACCTGGCCGTGTTTCTGCCATTTAATGCTAAGCGCAAGGGTTTAAAGACAGGCATAGAACACCAAATCGAGTTGGTGGAGCCACTACCTTGTTCGCCAAAGTCTCAACCGTTAGCACAACACAAGCAGCAGGTTGCTATTGAAGAATTTAAGCGGTTGAGAGAAGAAGGAATTTGTAGGCGTTCAAATTCCAACTTTGCATCTCCAATAGTGGTTGTTCCCAAACCTGAACCAGGTCAATGGAGGGTTTGTGGTAACTATCGTCTATTGAATTTGGTAACAAATGGCGATTCGTATCCTCTACCGAACCAGAGTACTTTGCTCAGGGATATAATGGGGTATGAGGTATACACAACGTTAGATCTGCAGAAGGCGTACTATCAAGTACCTATGGAGGCAGAATCTATACCGCTCACAGCAGTGCGATTCCCTGGAGGAGGATCGCATGAATTCTTATGTATGCCTTTTGGGTTAAAGAATGCAAGTCAGACATTCCAGCGTCTAACAGAGGAAGTTATTCAAGACTGTTCATTAGCTAGAGTGTATATAGATGACATCATTATATATAGTTAATCTAGCGAGGAACACCGGGAGCATTTGGACATCGTTTTGTCTAAGCTGGAACATTATGGATTGATAGTGAAACCAGAAAAGAGTAGGATTGGTTGCTCTACCGTAAAATATCTTGGACACACCATTTCCAAGGATGGAATCAAGCCCTTGGAAGACAAGGTACAAGCAATCAAGGATGTGCCAGAACCTAGAACTGTACGCCAGTTGCGTAGATTTTTGGGCATGATTAGCTACTATCGTCGGTTCATACCAGGTTTAGCTGGAATTTTGGGGTCGCTAACTCGACATTTAGTTCGCGAACGAAGCACAATCAAGAAGTCCTGGCCTATTAATTTTAGCCAAGACGACAAGGAAAAATTCCAGAGGGCCAAAGATCTGTTAAGCCAAATAACCACATTAGCACCTGTGGATTGGACTAAGCCGTTTGAGCTGGTCACAGATGCTTCTGATGTAGCCATAGGAGCAGTGTTACATCAACGGGAAAATGGTATAGTCAAGCCGATTGGATTCTATAGTCGGAAACTCCAAGATCGCGAGAAGCGATATGATACGCTTGGAAAGGAGTTACTAGCAGTTTATTCTGCAGTGTTGCATTTTGAGCACTACCTAGATGGACATCAGTTTATGATATTAACTGATCATAAACCGTTGTTGAGTATCCTTGGGAAAGCAAACAGGCTAAATTATTCTCGGCGGGTAAATTCACAAATAACCCGACTCGCAGAATTTGATTTTACCCTAAATCATATCTCAGGAAAAGATAATGTGGTGGCAGACACTCTCAGTAGACCAGACGTATCAGATGAAGATATGATTCGTTTAGAGTCACTCGTATGCTCTATTGTATCTTCTAATGATTTTGTCCAGCAATTGATGGAAGCACAAGGTTCTGATCCTTTAGTGGCTGTGTTGGAAAAGAATCCTGTATATACACGCAGGAAGATTGGAGATAAGTGGTTATTATGTGAAATCTCCAGGAGCCAACCTAGACCTTATGTACCGCTAGAATTAAGGTATAAGGTAATTCAGCAGCTACATGAATTCAGTCATCCTTCCATTAAGGCAACTATTAGGATGGTCACTGATAGATATGTATGGCCAAAGATGTCGAAAGACATAAGAGCCTGGGTAAGGACATGTGCCCGGTGTCAAACTTGTAAAGTTTGGCGTCATACCAAAACTGAAATTAAAACGATTGGTATACCAGCGGGTCGATTCATGCATGTTCATATTGATATAGTAGAAATGCCTGAGATTTCCGGCCATAAGTATTTACTCACGATGGTCGATCGGTTCAGTCGTCAGTTTGAGGTAGCAATCCTGAAAGACATGACAGCTCAAGAGGTCTTACTTATGTTCTTGCATAATTGGGTGTCGCGATATGGTGTACCGGTAAGGGTAACTACTGACCGTGGTAGTCAGTTTATGTCTGAACTGTTTATCAGATCATTGAATACAATGGGGATAGAAGTAAGACACACATGTGCTTATAATCCCAGAGCCAATGGGATGGTTGAGAGACTGCACAGGGAGCTGAAGGCTGCATTACGCTGCACCGGTGGATCCAGTTGGATACATGATTTGCCCATAGTTTTGTTGGCAATGCGAAACAGATACAGAGTTCAGTTAGGAACATCCATAGCAGAACTTGTTTATGGAGAGCCACTGAGGTTACCTGGAGATATTCTAATAGAAGCTCCAAGTTGTCTCAATTGGGCCTCTAGTTCAGTAGATTGGTTTGTTGGAGCATTGAGAGATAAAATGAGTCGTTTAGCTCCAACCAAAACTAGAAGTCCAAAGTCTAAATGCTATGTATCTTCAGATTTAAAGCTGGCATCGCATGTATACATAACTAACGAAAACAGACAGAATTGTCTGATTATATTCTATTAGGGGCCATTTAAAGTCAATTATATGACTGAAAAATGCATTTATAGAAATAAATGGCACTGTAGAATGTGTAACACTGGATCGCTGTATTCCACAGTTTATTTGGACGGAGGAGGAGACTGAGGAACAGTATTCACCGAAGTACCCAGAAGTTGAGGCGAGATGTGACTCAGAAATTGGTGAGAAAAATGAAGTGTCGAATAAATATGGTAAAGAAGTAAAGATTAAAACCAAGACAACTGAGAATCAAGAACAATGCAATATGAATATGAAATCTGGTGAAGTACCAGCACAACTTGTTGAAACTCGGTCTGGAAGAGTCATCAAGAAACCGAAGAATGAAGACTACATCATGTATGGTTAATCATCTTAAACATGAGGGAGTATGTAGAGGTTAAATTAATTATCGGACAGAAATTAACCTCTCATATAAAAATAAATCAATTTTTATTTTTGGACATTTGATGTTATCGCTGGTTTCGTAAAATTATATTGTAATTTTTGTAAATTATTGTAATATTTTTTGAAAGTTCTTTTGTTCATATTGTCGAAGTTTTGGACTTGTCTTGTGAATAGAAATGAGACAGTTTTGATCTGAGTTTCTGAATTGCATAAGCGGGACACTGCATGGTTCATCTCAGATTACTTTGTGAATAAAATTTGTAAATCTTCTCGTCATTTTGGTGTTTTTAATTATCAGCGAAAAGAGCCATAAGTTTGCTTTGGGTCTCAATCATTCCAGTTCTGTAAATTTGTGGACATCAGCGTATCCGGGTAAGCTTATTTAATTAATATAATATATAAATTATAAATAATTAAATAATATCATGTCTGGTTTATTAAATACTGAGGATACAGAGCAGTTGGCTAGCGGACTTAAGGATTGTAGCTTAAGAGATAGTTCAGAGGAACTTAAGTGTTCCAAGATAGATGATCATTCCGCATATATGGATTTTCCGGGCCTGGCATCCAAGAGACCCCCTTATGATAGTGACCTAAGGGCCTCTACAACTGTACAATATATAAATATCAGAAAATTCGGCTGTAAGGAATAATAGTTACATCATCAAAATAGGAAAAATTAAGGTATAATTCGAATGTAACATTATGCAAAAAAATTGAGAACCATGACAAGCAATTGATTGTATGTATTGTTGACTAACATGATGATATAATGCATAACATTTCAATTTTAATTGTAGACTTTTTCTAGTTCAGTAAATAAATATTTAAAAGACATCTTAGATGGAGACATTTCTCTAAGCCCCTAGGCACCAGTCCACTGGTTCAAATGGAAAACTTTTATGCAATAGCACATCCTCCGAAACCACAAAGTTTGCAGTGATGCAAACTGTAATCTAGAGGAGATAGGACTAATTTCTTTCACAACTTTTCTTTGTACAGCTTCTATCTCATTGGACAAACCCTTTTTTAATGGATTCCAAGAAGCGACAGCATATTCTAGTATCGGTCTGATCCATATTATATACATTTTAAGTTTTATGTCATTCGATAAGATATTTCGATATATTGGTTCTCATCTTTTCTTGGAACTGCCTACTATACTTTCAATATGTCTCTCAGCAGAAGCTGTACATTGAATAGTTATCCCTAAATCCTTTATTTCCCGCATAAGTTTAATCTCAAACACATCATTTATCACAGCATCATGAAAATAAACATAATGAAAGTTTGTTCTGTTACCTATTTTTAAAGCTCTCGTCTTTTGATTGATAATTCTCAGCCCTAGTGTAATCAAATATCTACTCAAATCATACAAATCTAATGTCACATTATTTTTGGAGAATTCGACATTTTTTGGATCAATTGGGAAGATTATTTTCAAATCATCAGCGAATTTGCAAACTCGACCGTTAAGGATCTTAGTTTCCAAATGTGCAAATACAATTTTAAATAAAATTGGCCCCAAACTTGATCCCTGTGGAATTCCACTTGTTACCCTTTTCGATTTTGATATCAAATCGTTTACTTGAATACTCATTCTTCGATTATATAAATAGTATCTAAGTAATCTAAAAATATTCGGATCAATATTCAATAAATTAATCGCATTCAAAATAACATCAAAAGATATAGAGTCAAAAGCTTTTGAGATATCTATATATACAATTAATGCATCTAACTTTTTCTCATCTAATGTAATTCCATATTTCCATAGCATATAAGTAGTTATCGATCTATCTTTTGTAAAGCCGTATTGGCATATATCTAAATCAGCCGGCAACATACGTTCTAAATGATCTAGTATCAATCGTTCTATTATTTTCAAAATCGAAGGGACAATAGAGATCAGTCTATAATCACTGGCGCACGTTGGCTCACTGACTTTTGGCAACGGTTTAGCTCATATCGTTAGTATTGAGACCCGCCATCATTTTCGATCTCACACTTGAACTCGTCTGTCCGGACCCAACCTAGCCCGCCTGGATGCCCTGACACTTCATGGACTATCTACAATTGATCTTGTCAAGTCAAATGGAACTTCGTTTTTATTTTTTTCGCCAGATTGAACTATCTTGATGTTAATGATAACTTTTCCCTTCATCAACCCCTCCCCCCTGCTATTAAATACTTTGCTAGTCACAATTCCATTCCCTCCACATATCCTACCCTTGATTTGTTATTTCAATGGTCGGGCCAGTTGGCCTTTGATGCCAAATAAATGTATTATTATTATTAATATTATTGTTATTATTATTATTATTATTATTATTATTTCAATTGGTAATTTCCCATTCTTCAAAATTCTATTTATAAAATTGCAGAGCGCATTAATAAAATTTAAAAGTTATTCAATTAGGTTATCAATCGATGTACCAAGGTGAACCTATTGTTTTTTAGACCTTAATTTTAACATTAATTTTACAAATGCATCACTGTCAATAACAAGTCCTGGTTCCTGGTATCTTGAAGGACTTTGGTTTTATTTAAGGACAGAGTGTTTATGTGGTCTGTTGTCTATATTGGTGCCTGTGAAGACCAAATTGTGTAGGGTTTAGCTTGTATACACAGTAACTTTACAAAGCAAATAATATTCTTCAATATTTTTTAACGAACTAATTTATTTATCCTGTTGGTATGGCAGAATCAATTGGTTTGCAAAGGGGTAATTTTATAATAAATGCATTTTATTAGAAATTAACCGCGCCTGTGAGCTTTTGGAATCCCTTAAAAAATGTCCGGATTTAGACTCATCAAAGCTAATAGCATTGCAACGGATTTTACAGTCAGATTTTTGTAACATGGTTCGAGAGGTCTATGAGCACATCTATGAAACCGTTGATATAAATGGAGACGAAGAAGTAAATTTTATAACACGTTTAATGTAAACTAAAACTATTTTTTTCTATTATTTTCTTTATACATACATGAATATATATAATTTTTTTTTGAATGTATTTAGCGTCTTATAGAGGCCCTTTGGTCACTACTATAAGAGCCTCGGAGATACCAGGCTTGGATAATCCATATATGCGGTATGATTATGTTATTTAGGACAACTAAATCCATCCGAATTATTATTTAAACTATATTTCTCAAGTCCATCTGCTAATTGCTTTGTATCCTCAAAATTTTCTAAACTGGCCATAATATTAAAATAAGATTTCTTAATGTATACATGTTATAACCATAAGTGTGCTTAACAAATACGCTGATTACCGCAGATGACAGAACGATACTGTGGAGACCTTGAAAACAAATACCCATAGAGGCCCTTTGGTCACTACCATAAGGGGGTCTCTTGGATGCCAGTCCCGGAAAATCCATATATGCGGAATGATCATCTATCTTGGAACACTTAAGTTCCTCTGAACTATCTCTTAAGCTACAATCCTTAAGTCCATTAGCCAACTGCTCTGTATCCTCAGTATTTAATAAACCAGCCATAATATTATTAAATTACTTGCAATTTATATATTATATTAAATAAGCTTACCAGGATACGCTGATATCCACAGATTACAGAACCAGATGATTGAGACCTTAAAACAAATATCCACGTCAATTACCTGAAGCAAATTTGAGATCCTTCGGAGTATTACGTAATAAGAACGATTGACAAAAGTGGATGAAAATAATTTATTAGCAAAGATTCGGAGATGGAACCACGCAGTGTCCCGCTTGTGCAATTTAGCAACTCAGTTCACACTAAAACGTTTTCCTTCGACAAGACAAGTCAAAAACTTCTACAATATGAACAAAAGAACTTCAAAAAAAATTTACAATTTTTTTCCAAATATTTCAATATTGCTTTACGAAACCAGCGATAACATCAAATGTCCAAAAATAAAATTGATTTATTTTTATATGAGGAGTCCAATAATTAAATTAACCTCCACATACACCCTTACGTTTAAGATGATTAACCATACCTGATGTAGTCTTCATTCTTCGGTTTCTTGATGACTCTTCCAGAACGAGTTTCAACAAGTTGTGCTGGTACTTCACTAGATTTCATATTCATATTGAATTGTTCTTTATTCTAAGTTGTCTTGGTTTTAATCTTTACTTATTTTACATATTTGTTTGACTCTTCGTTCTTCTCACAAATTACTGCGTCACATCTCGCCTCAACTTCTGGATACTTCGATGAATACTGTTCCTCAGTCTCCTCCTCCGTCCAAATAAACTGTGGAATGCAGCGATCCAGTGTTACACATTCTACTGTGCCATTTACTTCTATAAATGCATTTTTTTCAGTCATATGATTGACTTTAAATGGCCCCTTATAGAACGGAGTCAGACAATTCTGTCTGTTCTCGTAAGTTATATATACATGAGATGCCAGCTTTAAATCTGAAGATACATAGCATTTAGACTTTGGACTTCTAGTTTTGGTTGGAGCTAAACGACTCATTTTATCTCTCAATGCTCCAACAAACCAATCTACTGAACTAGAGGCCCAATCGAGACAACTTGGAGCTTCTATTAGAATGATCTCCAGGTAACCTCAATGGCTCTCCATAAACAAGTTCTGCTATGGATGTTCCTAACTGAACGCTGTATCTGTTTCGCATTGCCAACAAAACTATGGGCAAATCATGTATCCAACTGGATCCACCGGTGCAGCGTAATGCAGCCTTTAGCTCCCTGTGCAGTCTCTCAACCATCCCATTAGCTCTGGGATTATAAGCACATGTGTGTCTTACTTCTATCCCCATAGTATTCAATGATCTAATAAACAATTCAGACATAAACTGACTACCACGATCAGTAGTTACCCTTACCGGTACACCATATCGCGACACCCAATTATGCAAGAACATAAGTAAGACCTCTTGAGCTGTCATGTCCCTCAGGATTGCTACCTCAAACTGACGACTGAATCGATCGACCATCGTGAGTAAATACTTTTGGACAGAAATCTCAGGCATTTCTACTATATCAATATGAACATGCATGAAACGACCCGCTGGTATACCAATCGTTTTAATTTCAGTTTTGGTATGACGCCAAACTTTACAAGTTTGACACCGGGCACATGTCCTTACCCAGGCTCTTATGTCTTTCGACATTTTAGGCCATACATATCTATCAGTGACCATCCTAATAGTTGCCTTAATGGAAGGATGACTGAATTCATGTAGCTGCTGAATTACCTTATACCTTAATTCTAGCGGTACATAAGGTCTAGGTTGGCTCCTGGAGATTTCACATAATAACCACTTATCTCCAATCTTCCTGCGTGTATATACAGGATTCTTTTCCAACACAGCTACTAAAGGATCAGAACCTTGTGCTTCCATCAATTTCTGGACAAAATCATAAGAAGATACAACAGAGCATACGAGTGACTCTGAACGAATCATATCTTCATCTGATACGTCTGGTCTACTGAGAGTGTCTGCCACCACATTATCTTTTCCTGAGATATGATTTAGGGTAAAATCAAATTCTGCGAGTCGGGTTATTTGTGAATTACCCGCCGAGAATAATTTAGCCTGTTCGCTTTCCCAAGGATACTCAACAACGGTTTATGATCAGTTAATATCATAAACTGATGTCCATCTAGGTAGTGCTCAAAATGCAACACTGCAGAATAAACTGCTAGTAACTCCTTTCCAAGCGTATCATATCGCTTCTCGCGATCTTGGAGTTTCCGACTATAGAATCCAATCGGCTTGACTATACCATTATCCCATTGATGTAACACTGCTCCTATGGCTACATCAGAAGCATCTGTGACCAGCTCAAACGGCTTAGTCCAATCCACAGGTGCTAATGTGGTTATTTGGCTTAACAGATCTTTGGCCCTCTGGAATTTCTCCTTGTTGTCTTGGCTAAAATTAATAGGCCAGGACTTCTTGATCGTGCTCCGTTCACGAACTAAATGTCGAGTTAGCGACCCCAAAATTCCAGCTAAACCTGGTATGAAACGACGGTAGTAGCTAATCATGCCCAAAAATCTACGCAACTGGCGTACAGTTCTGGGTTCTGGCACATCCTTGATTTTTTGTAGAGGCCCTTTGGTCACTACCATAAGGGGGTCTCTTGGATGCCAGGCCCGGAAAATCCATATATGCGGAATGATCACCTATCTTGGAACACTTAAGTTCCTCTGAACTATCTTTTAAGCTACAATCCTTAAGTCCACTAGCCAACAGCTCTGTATCCTCAGTATTTAATAAACCAGCCATAATATTATTAAATTACTTGCAATTTATATATTATATTAAATACGCTTACCAGGATACACTGATATACACAGATTACAGAACCAGATGATTGAGACCTTAAAACAAATATCCACGTCAATTACCCGAAGCAAATTTGAGACCGTCGGAGTATTACGTAATAAGAACGATTGACAAAAGTGGATGAAAATAATTTACTAGAAAAGATTCGGAGATGGAACCACGCAGTGTCCCGCTTGTGCAATTTAGCAACTCAGATCAAACTAAAACTTTTTCCTTCGACAAGACAAGTCAAAAACGTCGACATTATGAACAAACTAACTTCCAAAAAAATTTACTAATTTTTTTCAAAAATTAGGTAACCGTGCCGCTTGCTTGGAATTAGCTGACCACCATTCTTATCTTTTCAAAGGGAAATCGTAATTCGTGTGATAACCATTGTGGAATTAGCTTGACTCTAGCCGTATCTAGGCTATTTGCTACAATTATCTTACGCCGTCTTAGCGCTTCGCGTAAAATACGTACTGAAGTAGAACAAGGCGGTTTCCGCTCAGGACGAGGTTATGCAGATAATATTTAAACTTAAGACAAGTTCTTGAACAGCGACATGTATATAGCCGTCTTTCTAGACTTCAAAGGTGCCTTTTACTCTGTGGATCGTAATGTTCTATTCGTTATTCTGTCAAAAAGTGATGTGCCAACCAAATTTGTAAAGTGAAGATCTGGAGGTAGTTGACAAGTTTGCATACCTTGGCGTTTATAGAGAAACGCGTACCTTCCACTCCGCCTTAAAGATTGTATTTACAATGCATCTGTACGCGAAGTTTTATTATACGCCAGTAAGGCTTATCTCCTTAGAGTTGATGCTTTTAGGTGCTTAAATGATTTTGACCACCATTGTTTGAGAAGCATAGCACATATAGGCTACCACCAACGATTAACCTACGTTGACATTAGTAGACGTATTTTTAAATTAACCAGAGAGTGATTTTCATTATAAAAAATAAGGCTCCGTTAACTACGTTGACTCGGTCACATTATGCGGATAATCTTAATTTGAATATTCAGTAAAGTATTATAATCCCACTAAGCGCCTAATGTACGTAAGAAACAAGCTAGATAGCTTCCTACATGGAAGAAACAGTTAAAGTGAACTTTATCCAAATTTGGTAATATGGGACCCACTCGTCTGCAATGCTGGGGTTTACGTGCGCATCATAGTTCTTCTTTATAAAATCTGCACGATATAGCATTGATTCAAGTTCAGTGGCTATCTTTTTGCAGATTTTAGTAGAATCAGTTTCTTAGCTTTCTTTTCTTAGTTTGGTATAGTTAGCTGCGAGATTTAGTCATGCTTGTGACATTATACAATAAAAACCACAAGGAAGCTGTATTGCCGATGTCGCCTTGCCTTAAAGATGACTTGGCTATGATTGGTTTACGTAAGACGTGAGTTTTCCTCACTTTTGTGTAATATCTAGGTAAATAGTAACTAGACCCTCCCCCTCATAAGTCTCTAATAAATTTTAGATGGAATAGGTTACTAGCACTACACGAAGATTGTTTGCTCGACTTATTCCAACAGTACACCTACTTGCAGTCTCCTCACCAAGCAATCACTTGAACTTCTATACATAAAATTGTATATCATACTGTACCATTACACTGTTCGATGTGAAACAAATGGCAGTGTTTCTCTTCTTCATCTGGTAAATAATTAGCCCGGAGTCGCTGTAAATAAACAAACTGAACTCAGCAGTACTGGTCCAGTCTGTCTCTCTTTAATTCCTAACCACGAACCTGTGCCTATAACTGTAATTTAAGAAATAATTATCGATAAGAGAGTATCACTTTACGCAAGATTTCTTCTCTAATGTCACGGACAGCATCTTGCTCCTCTTTAGGTCTATTGGACCTCTGTTTGTAGGCTTTTGTTAATAATCAAATGTCGGGCAATGTATTCCACCACATCTGGTCTAATTCTGATCACCACTGCGCCATTGTCGATGAAAAATTCGGTTCATTAATATTGTCCCGAATGAAGAGATTATTGTTGTTAAACCGCACTACCTTTCCGGATACCCTTTTGTGTATTTCAAGCCTAATTTTCTCAATGACTCTAATATATTTATTATTGACACACTCTGAAGCCTTTCGTACGCCATGCCCCCTACTGCTCTTATTATCAGAGTTACTCGACGTACTCCGGTAAGTTCCATTCTACCTGTTATATGCTTCCTTTTCATATTAGCCTATCAAGACGCAGGTAGTGTCAGTCCTTGGAAGTTTGCACTGCTACCCTTTATCCTGCCCCGAGATTGTGACCTTCTTTTAGCTTACTTCCACCGTGCAATCGTTATTCATCATTAGTGCTCGCCTTCTCTTTCTATTCATGGTATTAGTATGCCAAGGGTATTTAAGATCAGCATTGTGACCACAAATATAATCTCAGCTTTTTACAGCGATTAAGATTTCGTAGGCAGTGCTGCATCAATGTCCGGATAATTTCTTTCAAGCATTGACTTGTTTAAATGTACCATCTTCAGCCAACTTACGGAGCAAACTGCTTGTAAATATAACCATGCATGTACTCCTGACATTATTTACTTCACGGAACTGGTGTTCTTAACATTTTCTGTGATTTCGTAGTTATGACAGCAAATTGGGGCTTTGTTATCTCATTTGTTAATTCGTTTCTCTGAAAATATAATCTAGATATGTAATTAAACGTACATTGGTTGCGCGTGTGGTGATAACAATGACTTTTATCAAGGTTGGTCTATTATGCACATAAATTTGTTAGTATAAACTAAGCATTGTATGGTGTTGAATAGGCAATTCATACAGTAGACTGGTTTCGTCCTTATTGGAAACTCATCCGAAGCAGACGTGCGCAGGTTTGACTTCTGTCCGCGGAAAATTATGGACAGTACGTGCTGAGCTCCAAATTAGGACGAAACCAGTCAACTAGATGAATTGCCTTTTCTGCATTACTTTTGTTCGTCTCTAATGTATTACTATTTTGCCATTTGCACATGCCTTTTGCGACGCGCCATGATTTAATGCTTTGACAATCAGTGGGGCATAAATTTGTGTTTACTTTCCAATAAATTTCGATATTTTTCTTTCTGTTCAAAATTTAATTTGAAAACAAAACTCGTTTGAAGGTACGCGCTAGTGCTACGGCAAAGGCAACAGTCGCTGCATTCGCGGCGAGTGAAGGCCACGCACACCCTCGTGTCGTTGAAATTCCTAAAACCGATGAGGGCCTCGGTTTCAATGTGATGGGCGGCAAGGAGCAGAATTCGCCAATATACATCAGTCGTATTATACCAAATGGCGTGGCACATCGTCATGGCGGACTGAAGCGTGGCGATCAGTTGTTGTCAGTGAACGGAGTATCTGTTGAAAACGAGCTTCACGAAAAAGCGGTTGAACTTCTCAAAATAGCTCAAGGTAGTCGATTGTTTGGTAGTAAATTATGCAATATTTATGTATAATTATAACTGTTTGTTGCTATCAGATTTAGATTGGCTATGCAATGAAATAATTCCTGAAGCTGCTCCATCAGAGTTCTTGTTTCTCTTCATTTTTATGTAGTAATATTATAATCATGGAAACTTATGCGATGGTAACCAGTGTGCCTGGGCCTGTCATTCGAGTGGGTTTTTTGAAATGTTACCACTTCCAAAGGATTACAATTCGTATTTATTTAATTAAACCAACGTCGATTTCGCGGGTGGTCATAACATTTTTTTTAACCATGGCTGCGAGTTCTATATAAGCACCAATCCCATTATATGTACATGTGTAAGTATAACCTAAGACTTGTATAAGTAGCAAAGGCAATTCATAGTGCAGTGATTACACTTTCGAAGTAGCACATAATTTTTTGTCAGTTCATACGAAGACTGAAAACTTTCTATGATAGTCTGAACCAGCTCCAGAGAAAGTACAGAGGAAGGCAACTAGTGGCTGTACCTCAATACTATTTCACAGTTCTCACCTTTATACATAGAGCAAAGTAGTTTCTCTGATATCTTTGCTTTCCCTAGTGATTCAGTTGAAACGCATTGGTATTGCAGTCATTTGATCTCACAAACTGCTGAAGCTCACTGTGCTAGAGGGTTATCTCAGTATATATATATATATATATATATATATATATATATATATATATGTGTGTGTGTGTGGTGTGTCATTTAATGTAAAATATTACAAAATTCATTATATCCTTATTAGTTTCTTTAAATCAGTCGCATATATTTAACTACTCGAAAATGCCTCTGTCAAAGATTGAAAATTATTTCAGTAATTAGGAGCTGAATTTAGTTTATTTATTTTTTAAATCTTAAACATTAAACTAATGATTCAGTTGCCTTTGGAAAATTATATAAACCTCTTGAACTGCAAGCCTTAGAAGCTCATTCTGTTGGTACTCCCATGTTCTGCGAGGACTTGAGTGATATCTCACTATTTAACAATAATTGATTGCGTGGGTGGTGGTAACAATTCTTTAAATCAAGTTTGCTAGCTTGAAGTAAACACCAATCTCATTGTATTTAACCAGTCGTCGAACAACATAACAAAACTACCGCCAGCCGCAACGCACTGACGCGTTTCGTCCTTCCATGATCATCATCAGAGTACGACGGCAAACTGACTATCGAGGATCAAACCGCATTGAATATATATGGAAATCAAATTTAGATATGCGACTCTCACCTCTAGCAGTCTCGCATACATTGAACTTGACTGGAAATGTCGGCTGCACCATTTCTGTTACCACCACCCACGCAATCATTTATTGCTAAATTGTAAAGCCTATATATGTTTATGTGGTGAAAGCTGCAAACAGTTAATGTTCGTGACTGCATAGAAATTGTGCAGCCGACATTTCCAGTCAAGTTCAATGTATGCGAGACTGCTAGAGGTGAGAGTCGCAAATCTAAATTTGATTTCCATATATATTCAATGCGGTTTGATCCTCGATAGTCAGTTTGCCGTCGTACTCTGATGGTGATCATGGAAGGTCGAAACGCGTCAGTGCGTTGCGGCTGGCGGTAGTTTTGTTATGTTGTTCGACGACTGGTTAAATACAATGGGATTGGTGTTTACTTCAAGCTCGCAAACTTGATTTAAAGAATTGTTACCACCACCCGCGCAATCAATTATTGTTTAAATTGTATTGCCTATATATGTATATGTGGCGAAAACTGCAAACAGTTAATGTTCGTGACTGCATAGAAATTGTGCAGCCGACATTTCCAGTCAAGTTCAATGTATGCAAAACTGCTAGAGATGAGAGCCGCATATCTAAATTTGATCTCCATATATATTCAATGCGGTTTGATTCTCGGTAGTCAGTTTGCCGTCGTACTCTGATGATGATCATGGAAGGTCGAAACACGTCAGTGCGTTGCGCCTGGCGGCAGTTTTGTTATGTTGTTCGACGACTGGTTAAATACAATGGGATTGGTGCTTATCTCACTATTGTTGTCATTGCCTGGACACCTTTTAAAATCGATTTATTAGTCCTTTTGATTTCAGGTCATTGCCTACTGAGCGACTGTGTTCATTAAAAGCAAAATTTTCTAGTCGATATGTTCTATTCGGTCGCATTGTTAGGTACTAACACCGTCGAATTTAGTTTTAAAACTCTGGTTTCATTAGTATTGGCAGTGTTTGAGAATGGCAATTCTGCATCCTGCTTAACAGGCTACCAAGGCAAATCCGAATAGTGAATGGAGACCGAGGCGTTTTAGGCAAACTGCCTTATGACTGGATTTTATTATTCTATTGATTACATCGCATTATATCCTGTATTATTAAGAGGTACTTGAATAGTGTAAAATCCGTAGGAATCTGGAAAAACTTCCGTGAGAAATATATCTCCGTTTCGGCATGTATGTTATTTAACTAAGGATTAATCAATTAAGTTGTGGAATATTGTGATTATGTCGGTTAATTGTTTTATTTTAAATCTGGTTTTAATTGGCATTTCCACTACTACACGTCGCTGATATGCGATAGTATGTTATTCTTATTGTGTTCTATTATAACATGAGTTAAACAGGACAATTTTATGTTGGAGTCCAACTTATTAGATGTCAGATAATTACTTCATATGCATGTTTTTTCGCATTCAAATCTTTTAAACTGTGGACAAATTCATGTGCAGGGTTTCCTTGGTTTTCTTAAATAAATCGGTTGAGGATAAACTTTTTGAATATGGGTAGACTACTATTTGGTAGGTACTGCGTACTTAGTAACAAATAAGTTAAAATTGGACTAAAGAATATACGAAAGACAACACAAATAATATTAAAAAATTCAATTACACATTCGTTTCGTGCTTACTGGTGGCTCATCAGTGAATGCCCGTACTACACACGAAACCAGTTATATATTTTGGTGAGGAATGTGGGAAAATAGGACGGTACAATCTCCTATACATATGTGTAAATCAGCAGTAGTGAAACTAACTTTATATAGTCTTCGAAAATGTGACTTCAAATCTAATTCACTATATATAATATGTACCGAGTCTGTAAAACGTACCAACACTGGCTATTGTGTCAGTACCCGATACCAACATTATGGTACCGAAAAGGTACATGTTACCAACGTGATAGATTTCAATGCATGCTAAAGTTCACCAAAATTGAGAATTTCAACTATTTATGAACACTTGTTACTCCAGTAAAACCATACACTCTGATCCTGATCGATATCACATATTGCGGTAATCATGGTATCATTCAAATAAGTGTATAACAGATAAATATTGTTTGTGACGGAGAACTAATATATATGACATTATGTATTAGGTGTTGTGCACCTAGTAAAAAATTAGTTCAATTATGACCAGAACGATAAACTAAAGACAGCATGAACGGAAAGTATAATCTCACGTGCGCATTCCTTTCGTGCTTCCTAGTGAATCATCAGCATTAGCTGTTAATACGCCCTGTATTCACTAAATTTTTGGTTAAGAAGCGGGGTACAGTTGGATGATATCTTCTATAAGAATAAGGATTCAAGCAGTTTTAGAGTTAACTTCGTATAAAATCTTCGGCAGTGCGACTTCAAAGCCAACTCACTATATATAACATATATGCCGAACCTGTAAAGGATATCAACACAACATCTCACTGAAATTGAGAATTAAAATAAATTCTGAACATTTGTTAAGAAAGAAAATCCATACACGTTGATTTCGATCGACGTCACTTAACACATTCCATGGTAATCACGACATAATTTGAATAAATATACAATAGCTATATATTTTTTGTGGTGTTGGATTTATATATGTATATATTGTACGTTGAATTTTGCGTACATAGTAACAAAGCAATTGAAATAGTACCAGAAGAATATATCAAGGTCAGCATGAGCATATATACATGCGTATCGTGCTCATCGGTGACTCATCAATAGGAGCCGTTACTTCACCTTATACCCATTATATATTTGGTCAAAACACGTGAGACAGTTTTCCGCTGTGTTATCATGATAAGCAATAAATATTGAAAGGCGCCAGTACGTGCTATTTTTTGTGATGTACGATTAATTGAGAATGTTTGTTGTGTCTATTTCAATCATTGCGTTCACTGTCAGCACAATCAATGAGAAATAGATTGATTAACCTGTATGAATGTAACAAATGTTGCATAGAATTTATTATCTTGTCCACTAGACATTTTTCATTCGACATTTCAGTCGGTTAAACTTTATGTGTGTCCACTGGGCTGCATCCTTTTCTAAAATAAATTGCATAATAATTTCAATTTGATCTCTGTTAGTCAGTTAACCATCGTGGTTCGATGAGTAACGACGAACTTTTACACACGTCGGTACTTGTAAATAACTGTAGTTCGTCCAAGTTGTGCTTCTGGTAAAAAGTGGATATATATATTCTGCAAACTCTATTTAAGTAATTATTTTCGCAAACCACACAACTAATGATTGCTTAATGGCTGGAGCTTTTTCGGGTTCATTTAGCCTCAATATCTTTTTCACTCATTTCTTATTATTTGAGCTCCTCACTCATCTTCGTAATACTACCATATGGTTACTCTACTGGAATCGATCACGAAAAAAGGGAATAAGGTTTGTTTTACTAATCAGACTGATGCTTCCAACCGATAAATGTTACTGTCAGCTTAGAATGGAGAGCTTACTTGGTTCATGAAATAAGGCTAACTAATTAATAAATGGTACGCGTTAACAATATGATAGTGTCTGATTGATCAATCTTCTGTTTGTCTTCAGTAGGTGTTAGTGCTTCGAAATGAGCGAATACCTCATTTTATTAGTGCAAATATTGTAATGTTAATTAGCATCCGTTGCAATGCCCATTCTGCTTCTTAGACAGTAATCATCATAATCGTCAAGGACAGCAATAACACAGCATTTGATAACTATTTCTTCATTGTTGATTAACCATAATAAAGAACGAAAGATGATAATAAGGTGTATAATGATAAAAATAATGAAAACACGTATAATTTAAAACAGCATTTTAAAAGAGTAATGATTATGAATTAATGGACCAAACCTGGATTGAAATATCTAGTTAGGCAACACATGAACGAGGTCACATAGACACCCATGCAGCACAATCCAGGTCAAAGCGACTTCACATCAAAGCGTCATTAGTCAGGAATATTTGTAATGGGCTTATCATGTTTTTTGGATAATATTCAATTATTAATATTAAAGGATACTTGTTCAACAGCTGCACATTTTAATTTAACCTTAGCAATCATCAGTCGTAAATGAATGTTTTGTTTAGGAAAGATGCTTTCGAAACTAGTAACCGCTATGCGGCAAATGGTCAAAGTTAACCAGTTCAGTGGACTCCAAACATTTACACCCGTCCACCAGATCATATGCAGTGTTTCTGTTCCAATTGCTCGCCGTTACATTGGTGTGAAAATATTTTTATTTTCCATACCTTATACATGCATTGCGGTTGGATCCTCCTTAATCGTTTTGCCGTCGGGCTCTGATCAAGACCATAGAAGTTCAAAATGCGTAAGTACGTGTGACTGAGCGTAGCTTTACTATGCTGTGCAACTGCTTTGAGACAAATTTAATATTTAACTGAAGCTGGGTAGTTTGTTTCAAAGAATATGCCTCATTTTTTTTTAAATTATAGACCCGACTTTCGCTATTGTTTTTCTGTTTTTAGGCACAGTTAAGCTGGTTGTGCGTTACAGTCCAAGAGTTCTCGAGGAGATGGAGGCTCGGTTCGACAAGCAGAAGGCACGAAGAGCAGCACCAAATTGAATTTCATTCGATATATCAATGTACTTTTTTAATATCTGCTAAAATATTTGAATATTATATATATATATATATATATATATATATATATATATATCATTAGTTTATATACACATCGGAATATCTAAAATAATACATCTCATTTAAACTAGATGTGGGCTAACGTATGAAGCTAAGTTTTAAATATATTTTTCTTGAGCTTAAATGATGCTGAGTGATTTGGTTATTTCTACTTTTTGCGTACTCAAACAGATAACGGCTGTATGAGAACGAGATTGCATTATTTTTATGAAATTATAACCACTTCATAATATGAATAGTGGAAGACCATTTGGTTTGGTCACTTTAAACTCAATATGTGGCGTGCTTTGTTTCTTGTACGTCTTCGCTTTCCGAAGCAGTTCAACTCGATTTCAATCTTGAAAAATATGTAGATACAAGTTAACAGTTACGAACACTTGCCTATGCGCGAAGTAATTTATGACTAGAGAGTTGATTGGTTATAACTTCTGCTTATTGAGCCCTCATTTGAAACAATCTCAACTTTGGAGGCGCCTATAATTATGCAGTTGGATTTCGTATGACACAACACATTGTGTTACCTTTATATGCATAGAGTTGTGTTATGTTCTGTCTGTTTCGCCATAAATATTTAGTCATACATTGGGATTATTAGGACCCGAATTGGAATCTTATCAGGAAATATTTGCCTTTCTGTTTTGTCTTTGCGTTCGATATTATTCGTATTTACTACGAGATTTTATTACAGCTTTGTTATTGTTGCTACGGATTTTTATGTTTCTGATAGATTATGTGTCCCTATCACTATTGATCTTTATGTAATCATTCTTAAATGGAGGATCTAAATATTATGAACAAATAAAATAGAATTTATGAAAAATTCCTAATTCCTGGCAAATAAATACGAAAAACGAAAGGTTTGGTTTTGCGCTTATATTACAATATAAACTTATACAGTGTTCAGGTAAAACTTTATACGATGACGAATTTCTTTAATAAATGAACATTTTGTAGAAAAATTCAAAGTTTCTACTCACTTATTTGGTTGCATTTCCATTTACATTAGTTCAACGTCATTATCATGTACATATCAGTATTCTCAATCAAATGGCAAATTGATAGTCTATTTTAAGAAATTCTAGTAACTTTTATTTGAAAGAAATAATTTATTTTGCTTTAACAGTGGACATGTGATTCTATCGTGATTTTTTCAATTACTACTAACACTTTATTTTCCGTCAGATGCTACTTTGTGATATTTTGAAATTGTACATGAGGAGACGCGTATCCGTAGAGTTAATCGAGCGTAAACATTCAATTTTTAAATATTTTTTGAACTTAAACTAATAGGCTTGTAGACATCCTATAGTCGGGTCATAGTTTCGCCTGCAGTAGCAACTAGGACTGTCAATGGAAATTTAAACTGTTTTTGATATTTTCTTTTATTAAAACGTTGAGACCACGATCCAGCGAACAGAATTTCTTTTTTATCTTACCCGAATTTAGCTAATTTTTTTACATGAGCATTGTTTTAACTTTTATATTGAATAAATTTATTTATGTCTGTGCTTCATCTTTTTGTGAAAATTGTCACGTATCGTGATGCTCATTTAAGTCTGCCTAATATAGTCTTACATTCGTCAAATTTAATCAAGTGTTGTTTGGAGTTTGTTGACTCTCCACGAGTTTCGTTCGCGGGTTGTTCCTTGCACTATCCGTTTCACAAAGATCCGATTGATCCCCATTGCTAAATATGCAGCGAAATCGTCATAGTTTTGGCTGGGTACGGATTCTTCCTTTTCTTCCGAAGGCTTCAGCATCGTTCATACTAACTACTGGTCATGAGGTGTGATCTAATCTTCGTTGACTGACAACATTTCGGAAAAGAATTTCCCGTTCCATCATCAGGCCTATAATCATATTTATACAAAGCACAATACTCACAGTAGCAGATTTAAGCAAATACGGTAACCTCGTTCTTTAAACAGTTCTATTTATATTTTAGGTATATTTGTTTACTCAAAAATTGTTTTAAACAATGAATTTGTCTCAGTATATATATATATATATATATATATATATATATATATATATATAAACTAGAAACGCTAAGCGAAAAACAAACGCAGAAACATGAAATGCACCAATTTACATTTAGTTAACGCAAATATTTTGTACAGTTTATTAATCACTAATAACAGGAGAAAAATTTCCACCGGTCACTGAATTCCCATTCAAGGGCATTGTATGGCAGACTACTTGAAGTGAGAACCGCATTTTTTTTCAAAGTATTTTATTTGTTTGGATGCTTAACCACCGTGGCGAAAGCTGCAAAAACGTTAATGCTCGTGACTGTATAGAAACTGTTCAGCTGACATTTCCAGTTAGTAAAATGTATGAGAGACGCATATATAATTTTGTTTTCCATGTTTATATGTAGCGGTTTGATCCTCGCTGGTCAGTTTTCCGTCGTACTTTGACAATAACCACGGATGGTTGAAACACGTTAATACGTGTGGCTGACGGTAGTTTTTCTATGTTGTTCAACGAATGGTTAAATACAATTGGATTGGTGTTTATTACAAACTCGCAAACTTGATTTGATGAACTGTTAATCTAAAGTGTTCTTGGATACGCTTCTTTAGTAGTCGACCAGTCCTAACTGCATTGAGCTGAAATTAGCTGTTGCATGTGTAGTATTCTCATAGATAGATTGACTCCTATACGAGCGATTTTCTGCTATCTCCACACATTGTTGTCAATTTCTGCATGATGTTCTCCAACGTTATTCCTGTTGAGGTTTCAAAGGCATAATTTTATAAAGATTTGTTTATTTGCTGGAACCCAGAATAGGTCTTGCATAAAATTGTCTGCTTAAGAAGCCGTGATACAATTCTTGAAACAAAAAATTTCAATCGGCTGACAAACTAAAATCGCGTTGACTTACTGTGTTTGGCTGACATTTATATTTAATGCAAACTTGGTGTAAATTCTAATACTAGGTGCATGATGCCCATGGTTTAATGATGCTTGAGGTCAACTTGATATCGTTGATTTGTCGGCTTTACCATCTGCCTAACAGTCATATTTATCCGATTTCTGAGGAATCCTAGATATCGACGTTGCGAGACAACATTTCACCATTAACTTTCACATAAACACATGTATATCCACAACAGTTTAAAGTTACATACTTGCATGATAAATAACGATTTGCGTAATTTTGGTATGAGTATGTACTGGTGTTATACCATTCATGATAATTAGACGTGAAATGAGGTTTCGAAACGTCCAACAATATCTGGTGTATCTCGAGTATCAAGGAGCAGAGGACATGGTTTTCCAATACATGAAGAATCTACGAGAACTGCCCGATTAAACATGCTAAATGTGCATCATTCACTTATGTCGGGTAAACACGACTATAGCACAAGTGTTGAAGCCTGTGGATTTACCGTATCAGGTGGATCACAATTGTCATTAAACAGAGAATTTCATGCCCCTAGATATAGTGCTTCTATTATGAATTACAAATTTCAAATACCAAGTTGCAGCAGCTACTCATGCCAGCCAAACATATGATGTGCATAATTTTACATGTTAGACCAAAGACATTGGTCCATTTCAAGAAAATAATTTACATTCGAACAATTCAATTAACGCCATCTTATGCCTTATCGCTTGAACTTGTTTTATATAGATAAACAGCGTCATGTGTATTTGATGCAATCTTGGTATGACAAATTCAGCCAGCATGGTGCTAATACAATCTCTAGGGGCGCGATATGCTCTGCCCAATGGTATATGAGATCCACTTTCCACTGTAGGTCTGTACTCATCAGCACCTGCTCAACAACCATGATTCTCCGGCACGTTGCACACTTCGTACTGTTGGTTTTCAAGTTCTAGTGTATTCCTCAGATGTTGGAATATAACGCCATCTGCTTCTTTATATCTGAAGTACATTAAATGTGGATCTGCCGACGCTTCGGGACCTCATTTCCGGGCTCACTACTGGGAATGTATAATTATATATCGTCAGTGCAAACTAAACATTGCATCAGCTATAAAAGGAAATTCATTCAGTCATCACGAACAGCAATAGAAAGGCCATCAATAATTCATGCTTCACTTCGATATACACATGAGAAAAATAAGACTAATAGTAAAAATAATTTTAAAATTGCCAAATATGATAATTTAAATCAGGCAAAAATTTGTTATGAGGGTTAAGATCTAGTTCAAATGGAGATACTCACCAAGGTAACCCACTAAAATGAGGCAGCCTAGATATTTACATGCACCATTATGGTCACGTCAGCTTTAAGGCGAGACGGAATCGGCAGTACTGCGTCCTCATTGTATCACTGCATAAAGAACAACTGAGCCGCGCAATGAACTCTACCAAACTGTTAAAATAAGGTTAAGATTATTCTATTAGAAATCTGCAAAACGATCACCACTGAATATAATTCGCAGGATTTCCAAACACGGGCTATGTTGCATATGTGGACTCCATTCTGGTAGACTAACGAGTTATATACAACACAATTTAGCTATAAATGTCTTAAGCTGATTCTTCCATGTCTGAATCTGTCCACCTTGTTTCCTACAAAGCTAAGAGAATAATGCATTACTGGACAATCAAATTTGAGGAATACGTACAACCTGACCGAACCAGCTTAGTTAGTGTATCTTTATTTGCTTCGAATTTAGAGCAATTGTTGCTCGCCCAAAAAAGATGCCAACGGGTCGCGTTATTAATAATTTATGGGTCTCTGCTTCTCAAACAGCATCTGATATTCGATTCTAAAAAAACGAATTTTACTAGGGGGTAACAAAATTGCATGTACACACGAACTTTAAGACGGAGGTGTAGCAATAGCCTCCTTCGAGACTAGGACACACCAAAGATCCTATATAAGGCCAGCATTAATTCAACAGAAAGTCCTCGCAGCAGCGCCCGTATTAGGATGAAGCAGTCAGCACAATGATTGAAGCAGACTTCGAGCCGTAGAAATGAACATAAAATAATTAATATTTGTAAATTTGTTTTACTAAATCGATGCTCTTTATCCGAGCAAAATCCTATATATAATTGATTAAAAACAAGGCATGTGTGTGAAGTTTACAAATGGCTTCTGATGGTTTGCAAACGTTGATTTAAGGACTTACTGCACAAATGAACAAATTGACTACAAAATTAGGTTCAATGAAGTCTCAACTGGATGATATATAAATAATAAATTCTGATGGAATCCGCATAAACGACCCAACTGATATAGGTGGACTCAATAATGGTGACCGCGCCCAAGAGGAATCAGAAATAAATATGCCGGTGTTTTCGGCCGAATCGACGAGTTGTTTCCGACCATCATCAGAATTTAAGCCAATTAATGGACCTTTGGATGTTGAAAGGCCACAGTTGTGGTTCGAAAAATTTGAAGCATCAGTTCGAGCACAAAAATTTACATTAGAAGCACCTATTCTGCCCATGGCTGCCAAAGAATTAGTTGACCGGACAGTAGCAGTCCAATCGGAATTTCCGGTCGACTTCACGTGTGAAGAGTACGAAAGACGAGTGTTGGATCACTTTCGAGCCAGGCCTCATTTGTTTTCAGAATTTTACAGTCTCAAATCATTACTGGACGAGATGCCCCTTGATACCACGGCACAAATCAAACGGTGGTTCTCCAAGCTAACTGATTCTTTACCCAGATTGCAACCGCATGAGGCCATCATGTTTATGCTGCTGGATCATATCAGATACGGTGCAATATCCAGTGCCCAGGGAGGTCTGGAAGTAAGAATTCGGGCTCTTCAAAGTTCGGCCATGATGACAAACAAAATGGCAGCTGTGTCTCCACGCATGGATCCGGTTTCAACATCTAGCATGAGCGACATACCTTACTGGAATTCTTCGCGGCATAATCAGCAAGTCCGAGACGGCCACATCCAGTGGCATGGAAGCAATATATATAAGGTCATCAGCTACGACGAATACACAGTCTAAACGTCAGCAAACCAGTATTGTGCTCCTAGAGAACGGAAATAGGGTCCAAAATCTCAAAAATAACGGTAGTCAAGATCAGGGGAAAAATATTAATCCTTTGGAGGCTCCGATGGGTAGATCGAGTGAAGACCAGCAGAACAACCTAAAAATGGCCTTCTAAATCAGATGGCCTTCGAAGAAAAAGAAGTATCGGAAATGTTGCCGTATTAAAGTAAAATTTTTAGAACTCTTCAACGGACAGCCAGTAATAATGCAATTGGGTACGAGAGCTGATGTATCGGTATTACCAATGACTTCACCATTAAACAATGCTAAACCTACGAGAGCAAATTTTTGCCAGGCATCGGGCGCATCGATGGTGGCTGCGGGCAAATGGGACACTAAATTATTAATAAATGAAAATATCTATTAAAAGTCTTTTGTTGTAGAGAATACTCAAACACCCTTGTTGGGACTTGATTTCATCAGAAAATGGGTTAAAATGATAGACGGTAAAAATAATCGTGTATGCATATCGCGGCCTGAAAGCATAAACTCAATAAAGTCTATATGTACCCATAAGGTGCAGAAGGAGACCAGTTGTCTGCCCGGGAGGCAGACAACCAATACAACATTATGTCCAGTGCCGACGGTTGATCACTAAACTATGGCTAGAACTAAATGAAGGTTACGAACCACCAAAAGTATATGGTGCTCCCCCAATGAAATTAGCAGCAGAGACTCGAGCAACTCAAGAAATGATAGAAGCCGGCATTCCTGAACCATCTTTATCGGTTTTTCGAGCTCCAGTGGTTTATGTTACGAAAAAGAATGGTTCGCTCCGACCGGCGGCTGATTTGCGGCAATTAAACTCGGTGACTAAACCTGACCCGTATCACATGCCGGCTCTGTGTGATCTTTTCCTACAGCCGGCGGGTCGTGCTTGATCTTAAACAGGGATTTTGGCAAATAGGTGTGCGGCCCGAACACCGACGAAAGTTAGCGATGCAGGTACCCCAAAGTCATTTCCAACTCACTCGGGTACTACAGTCAAATACTGTTTGTTGCGAAGAACTAATATATATGCAGGTATGTATTAGGTTTTGCGAACCTAGCAACAAATTAGTTCAGTTGTGACCAGAAGGATAAACCAAAGGCAGCATGAACGGAAAGTATAATCTCATGCACATTCGTTTCGTGCTTACTGGCGACTCATCAGTAGGAGCCGGTATTACGCCCTTTAACCACTATATATTTGGTAGAAGAATGTGGACCGTCCTATTATTCCACATTCTTCTACCAAATATATAGTGGTTAAAGGGCGTAATACCGGCTCCTACTGATGAGTCGCCAGTAAGCACGAAACGAATGTGCATGAGATTATACTTTCCGTTCATGCTGCCTTTGGTTTATCCTTCTTGTAACAACTGAACTAATTTGTCACTCGGGTACTATTTTGTCTTAAAAATGCATCGTATGGCTTCCAAAGAATGATACACTTTCGTGTCTGTCTTACCATTTACAACAGCTTACATGGACGATGTTATTATATGGGCCAATAGTAAACACGAAATACGTATTAGGCCGCAGAAGATGTTGGCCAAAGCTGTAGAATGGCGATTACATATTAATCCAGAATAAGTTCAGATAGGTCGGAATTGCGGTTTCTGGGTCACTTAGTCTCAGAGGAGGGATGTATGCCATGAGATTTGAATGTATGGTCTATCAAGGATAATCCGGTGCCTACAACTAGAAAACAATTGCACTGGTTTATTGGTATGGTGAATTTCTATAGACCATATTTCGCAGGGATGGTGGTAACGCAATAACCATTGTCTAAGTTAGCTAGTGCCAAGATACCGTTTCGTTGAACGGAGGAAGCTCAAGGAGCGTTTATCCAATGCAAGCAGAAATTAATAGACGCAACTATTTTGAATTTCCCGGTAGGTAATATATCAATGATTACAGACGCGTCAGATATTGTGATAGGAGCGGTGTTACAAGCTGACGGACGTCCTGCGCAATATATAAATCGCAAACACATTAAGGCGGAACAAGACTATACCGTCACAGAAAAGGAATTACTTGCCGTACAATGGGCTCTACGGAAGTTTAGGTATTTTGTCATCGGTGGACACATAGACGTCTTTACCGACCACAAAGCGCTAGTGCATTGGAGATCATTGCGTATTGAGAAGAAACGAGTACACTGAGCCATTGAAGAGCTGGAAGAATACGATGTATCAATTCATCATAGAGCCGGTATCGAGAATGCGGCAGCCGATGCGCTCAGCAGAATTTCCGCTGTGCGGGTTTCGCCACTTATCAAAGTCTCTGAAGAACAGGGTAAAGATGCCACATGACAGGAAATAGTCAATCAGTTAAAAAAACGGCCTGCAAAATGGCCTATTGGTGCGAAAGAAGTACAAATTGTGCAATGGTTTGACCCGGAGTCTTTAAGAACAGAATTGATGGTCTTTTGGCATGAAAGGTTGGAACACCCCGGCACCGGGCGACTCATTGAGACATTGCAGTCACGATTGATTTGGCCTGGTATGTCCAAAGAAATTCGTAGCTATTGTCAACAGTGCGACATATCAACGTTTTAAGCCACAAAAAAGAGAAAATGTCACTCTGATTGCTTTTAATGCTACTGCACGGAGGCAGTTTCTGCATATTGACCTGGTAGGTCCACTGCCGGTAGCTCGTGGCGGGGTATCCTGTGTTTTCCATGGTCGATAAATTTACCCGATGGGTCGAGTTTGTACCACTGAAGAAAATCACAACAGAGAAGATTATAACGTGCTTTAAAGAACGATGGATCAGTCGATTTGGTGCACCACAATCTAGTGTTACCGACCAGGGTGCATAGTTGGAGTCAGAAATTTCAGTCTCGGATGGATTACACACCTATAATAATTTCTGAGAGAATCCGCATAAACGAGAAAATAAACGAAGTAAATAATGTAGATGCGACTCGAGTCAAACTTATACCACAGTGGTTATCATACAAATTATGATTGCCCTTAATATAGTTGGGGATTATGTTCGACCCACTTGAAGCAACCGGAACGGTCTCTTCACCGTACATAGTACGAAAAATATTAGCCAACGCCCTGTAAATTATGTCACCACCATCCGTAAAAAAGGTCGCATGCATACCATTAGAGCCTGGCACTTTGCTATGTTTCAGAGGCAAGATTGCATCCTTTATTTTTAACTTAAATGGTTGTTGAATATCAACTTTCAACATTGTTGATGTAGGTATAGTTTCAGGGGTCGGGACTGATGAAAGCACTGAAGAGCCATACAAAATCCAAACTTGACTAATGTTTCACTGCCATAATATGTCATTCATGGTTATATGTGGACTGTAAAAAACACCAGGTCGCCCACTCCTAGTGCGGATGGTCTGTATTCGGAGTTTTCCTTCTATTAGATAGTCTGCCAACCAAATATGCGTCCGTATTGATGCCGTTCAATGTACGCTGAAGCCAAAGTACACTGGGCCTCATTCGATAATTAGGCGAGTTCCTAACTGTAACGCGAAATGACAAACTTAGAAGGGTGTTCAGTTATTTTTGACATGATCTTTTTTTCAACAGGATTTTTGCTTGGATGAAATAAAAAAATTACGAAACTAGATTTATCAAAATAACGCTATCTATGCGTTGACTTATACAGACTGAATTCCATTTGGTTTCGCATGTTTAGCAACTCAATTTCACACAAACAAGTTTTGCTGCATTCTAATAATGTCTGGATTCTTTATTCGTGCGATCCTAGTGCTAATCACATACAAAAATTATAATGAACCAAAGATTCTGCATGTTGACTTAATCAACTCGAATTCCATTTAACAAACACATAAACGGGTTTTCAGAGTGCTATATTCTTTTATATGACAGCTGCACGTTACATATATGGGATATTGTGAATTGAATAAAATTTTGAAATAGTTAATAATCATCATGATAATTTTCGCCTTCTTCAGTTTCGAATCCAGACTTTTGCCATGCTATTCGATGACTGGTTCAACACAATTGGATTGGTGTTTACTACATGGTCGCAAATTTGATTTTAGGCAATGCCATCATATATTAAAACGATTGATGAAATTTTCAGACCAACCATCAAGGCGAAACATTTTATGTTACCCCATTTTTGTTGCAACCCTTTACTATTTCGCTGGCGTTTCACTAACAAATTGGAATAAGCATCGGTTGTTACTTAATACGAATGCTTCTTCCAACTCTGCAGTCATAAAGTTCCCAAATGATTCACGATAGACTTTAAAAGTTTGCTTCAGTCGCTGTCTTTTAGATCTAAGAGTATCATTAAAAGCCGAGCTAGAACGAATTTGGCGCATTGTTTCGAGAATCTCCACTGAAGTTCAGAAACACAATAACTTGTTCTACGAGAGCCTGCAATGCGACACAAAGCTGTGTGTGGATTGTGAATATCGAATCTTACCTTCATTCACATTAAATTAAACTATTTGTCATCAAAGCCAGATAACAGATTTTAGAAAGGCTTCAGATTTTTGTTCGAAAGGTGGCTATTCGACGTTGCAAACATCCGTTTGAAATTTAATCCTATTTAGCTTTTAGCAATGTGTGATTGACTGGTCTGAGTCTACATACGCGTTACAAAACGACCGACAGTCCTGGATGCAAGCACATCATTCATTTGAGTCGTGTAAGGGAACGCCATATAGCGCAACGCTTCACACTACGTTGGAAGTTCATGCTAATTTAGTATAACCTGAGTTCCGCTCAGACATCCAACAGTTGTTCAACATTATCATTGCGCATCGAGCTTAAATTGTATCCTTCAAATAAATACAATTCTCCATTAATTAAACTGCCAAAGCCACATTGAATAGATTAGCAGACGTTGTTTCGACTTTTGGTATGAAATTCGCGCCCTCTAAATGTAAGATACTGTTATAGGATCACCCACCACTCACTCCAACGTTGCGACTGCAGAATGATGATCTAGACATAATCGATAGGTTTACATATCTTGGGAGCTCTATCAATATCTTAGGCAATATGTCCAACGAGGTGAGAATACGAATCTCTAAAGCTAAAGTAGCTTTCTCGAACCTTTGTCATTTATGGAGAAGCGCAAATATTTCACTTTGCCTTAAAGTTCGTGTTTACAATGCATCTTTACGCGCAGTCTTACTATACACTAGTGAAACTTGGCCTCTTAGACGCTTACAGGCATTCGATCATCGTTGTATGAGAAGTATAGCACATGTTGGTTACCAACAACGAATAGTTAAAGTTGACATCCGTAGACGTATGTTCGGAACTGACAATAAGAGCTCGTCGTTAGAAAAACAAATAAGGCTCCATCAACTTCGTTGGCTCGGTCTCATTTTGCGCATATCCTCATTTCGATTTCCCAGTAGAGCTCTGTTCTCTCATCCAGCACCAAATTGGCGTAAGAAAGTGGGCAGATTTTGACATGGCAGAAACAATTGAAGTCACTTACATCCAAATTGAGTAATATAGGACCCACTCGTCTGCCAGGATGGGGTCCTCGTGCGCATCATAGTTCTTGGTTAGAAACCCTTAGCGATATGGCATCGAATCGAGCTCAGTGGCGATCTTGTTGCAGATGTCTAGTAGAATCATCTTCGTAACTTTCTTTTCTTAGTAGGGCAAAGTTAGCTGCGAGGTTTGGTTTGTTTATGACGTGATACAGTGAAATCCGCAAGGAAGCTGTATTGCTGATGTCGCCTTGCCCGAATGCTAACTTGGCCATAATGGTGTTGTGGAGAGGTTTAGTTTGCCTCATTTCTGTGAGTTATCCTGATAAATTTACTCATAGTAGCAAGGTATTCCTTCTCTCTCTACCTCTCTCTCTCTCTCTCGTAAATCTCACTAATAATTTGTCTAAATTGACGTATATGATTATATGGCAGTGAAACATTAGTCACTTTTGAATTTTGTATGGCTGGACATGATGATGATGATGATGCGCCCAACTTTGGCAGTCATGTCACACACGTAACCAATACTATATCGGAACTTATTGCTCTGTTTAGTAAATAGCTTAGTTCGGAGTAAAAACCGTCCATGTTGTCGTCTGTGCTGCAATCGGTGAAATCATATGCAAGCAGATGACAGAACGATACTGTGGAGACCTTGAAAACAAATACCCATAGAGGCCGTTTGGTCACTACCATAAGGGGGTCTCTTGGATGCCAGGCCCGGAAAATCCATATATGCGGAATGATCATCTATCTTGGAACACTTAAGTTCCTCTGAACTATCTTTAAGCTTAGTTCGGAGTAGAAACCGTCCATGTTGTCTCTGTGCTGCAATCGGTGAAATCATAGGCAAGCAGATGGCCAAGAACGATACTGTGGAGACCTTGTAAACAAATACCCATAGAGGCCCTTTGGTCACTACCATAAGGGGGTCTCTTGGATGCCAGGCCCGGAAAATCCATATATGCGGAATGATCATCTATCTTGGAACACTTAAGTTCCTCTGAACTATCTTTTAAGCTTAGTTCGGAGTAAAAACCGTCCATGTTGTCGTCTGTGCTGCAATCGGTGAAATCATATGCAAGCACAACCAAAAAGGCAATGTTTTAAAGAATTTAAGTATGCATTTTGATAGACAAATGTAAGCGTATTGCGCATTGTGCTGTTTATGGAGATTCGTCTAGTTGAAATAGCTTCAGCTCGTTGGCTATTGACAATGTGGACGCCCTGTCGTCTAACTTCAGAAATCCCGAGCTGCTAGAGTTTCAAAACCAATAAAGCGCAGATAATTATTTTGCACCCAGTTCTATAATGCTCGTGTAGTCCTGTATTTCGGGTTCAGATGATACACAAAATATTTCGACTTCTAATTTATCCAACCTATTTACAAGAGCCTCTTTCTGTCAAGTTCGCTTCGGTGCTTGCACATTAAATGCGCTGACATTGAATGGTAGTTTTCTTTACCTTTTTCTGGATATTTGGCAATCCAGTATTGGGATCAATGAAATGATCAACTTCCACCATATTCCTAAAATTTCTGAAACAGTGTTGTCATTAGATTGAGAAGAGAAAAAGGTAGGAAAAGTGTCAGAATCTTGGATAGGGGTGTCTGAAGTTGCCCGACTTTGTTTATCCACCCTGCACGCCCGGTTAGATAAGACGATTCTATTTATCCTGCGCGACGACCGATGCAGTATGGATACATTATAGTTCGTATTGCACATTGTAGACCGGTTTTATTTGAATAGTGAATTTTTCCAATACTTTTTAGAATCCACCATGAACGAGACTCGAACCGGGTTGCATCTGCATCAGTCTCGGACTATCCACAGCGCAAACAATCACGCGCACTACACGCAATTATAGGTCTAATAGTAACTCATTGTCATGTTTTCTTTGACGAATCCGTTTGCAAATAAAGTTTATCTAATCAGTATTTGATGAATCTAATCTAAAACATTTATGGTATTATTTTAATAAAATCTCAATAAATGTTTTATTCAGCCTTATCCATATTTAGACTATTTTCCCTTTTATACTGCATCTGTTTCAGTATCATAGCGTCGAAGACCGAGGATTTATTATGCACGCAAGAAAATGGAGTATGATGATCCACGCTATTAACATCGTGAATCATCCCGATTACTTTTACATTTTAATTGATCATTCATCGATAAGCATCAGATTGTGGCAGTGCTCTAGAAATAGATTGACGATACCAATATTTGCCAGTAGATTCCATTACCAACTGAACGTTGTAATTTTATGAACTTCTACGAAATTATGGCCATTGAATTGAAAATTTTAATCGCACCTAGATTTCTGCACACATTATTATAGTCAAATAAGTTTTAAAGCATGGATACTTAGACAGTACACCTTCCTAGGAGTTTCGTAGGATTATCTATATGTAAAGGAAATAAAGGGTGTTTGTCGTCTACGATTTTTTTGAAAAGTACCTTATGTTTATTGATATTGTTAGGTTCGACTCTGACGAAATCAATGATGTCATGGAAACCAAATTGCACTTCTTATTGGCGTTTGGATTAGCTTAGCTCACCACTAGTTTTTGCTGTTGATTATACACATAATTAGTTTCAATGACGACAAGCCGCTCGATCCAACCGTTAATTTTAAAATAGTGCCCAACATATCCCCGATAGTCAGTTTGCCGTCATACTCTGATGATGATCATGGAAGGTCGAAACGCGACAGAGCATTGCGGCTGGCGACTGTTTTTTTATGTTGTTCGACGACTGGTTAAATACAATGGAATCGGTGTTTACTTCAAGCTCGCAAACTTGATTTAAAGAACTGTTACCACCACCAGCGCAATCAATTATTGTTAAATTATATCTGAGGTATTTTAATGATTCCTTTATCGCCGTTGAATATCTTAACAGCATATTCAGATTAATTGCGATCTTTAAACGATCAATTAATGAAGTTTTCTTTCCGCGTAATACCGATAAACATTCACAATGCAAATGTTATCGGACAGACTTTTTAAACACATCGCAGTCTCAATATCTTAAAGAAGAAATGTTATTACGCAATATATCAAGAACAAAGCAAAATCTGTCCAAAGGAGAATTCATACGTCAAAACGACTTTTAGCGAACGGGTAACCCTAAAGATTTATTGTACGGTACATCCTGCCTTTCTATTAGGCGTATTAATAAAATTTTTTTATTCGTATGGTTGATGCAAAATATTACTTTTCTAAATGTGAATAGAAAGAATCAACCAGTTGCACTCAAACAGCTCGATAAACTGCTAGTTTTAAAATACTGCCGAACATATCAGAGATACAATTTAATAATAATTGATTGTGCGGGTGGTGGTAACAATTCTTTAAATCAAGTTTGCGAGCTTGAATTAAACACCAATCCCATTGTATTTACTGGTTAAATAAAATGGGATTGGTGCTTACTTCAAGCTCGCAAACTTGATTTAAAGAACATCAGAGATATATCGATGATTCCATCATCACCAATAAATATCGTAACAGCATATCCAGTTTCCTTGCGAACTTGAAACTCTCAATTTAAGAAATTATCTTTTCTCGTAATAACGATGTTAAGAAGGAAGAAACACGATAAAAACATTCACAATGCAGATGCAATGTGGCAGACTTCAGTAACACAGTGCAGTCTCAATACCTTATATCAGAAATTTTATTACGCAATATATCAAGAAGAATAAAGAAAATCTGTCACAGGGAGATGTTATCCATCAAAGCGACTGTCAGATATCGGATAATTCTGAAGACTTATTTTATGGTACATCCTATATATACATTAGACGTATTAATAACACTTGTTAATACATATGCCTGATAAAAAATATGTTTTCTTTTGCATCAAAACGTCCGCTAAATGTGAATAGAAAGAATAAACCCATAGAACACAAATTTATTAGACTTCCAAACAACATTTGTTAACGGAGAGCGGTTTATGCCCAGCGCCACCGATAGTAATAAAACAGTCTATATAAATTGATGTCTCACTTTTCTACAACCATGAGTAGAAAATGTTTTAAAACTAATGATAAAAATAATTTGCATTGCCAAATATATGAAGTTAAAACAATAAATAAATAGTTAGTGGAATCGAGGATATTATAGAGATGAGTTAACACAACCCTGCACATACAATACTATGGCCAAGCCCGCTAGAAGGCAAGGCGACATTGGTGTTGCAGCTTTCACTGTATCGTTTCATTAAGTATGCCCGTAACTCGCAGTTAAATCGGCCTTATAAAGAACAGAAATGTGCAACAAGATAACCAGAACTCGGTTCGTTGTCATGACGCGCAGTTTACAACCAAGACTACGATGCACACGTGGACTCCGTGCTGGCAGATGAACGCGTCCTACACCAGCTAATATGGCTGTAGCTGATTTTTACTGATTATGTCATGTCCGAATATGTCTACCTTGTTAATGGGGACGATTGAAAGAATAATGCTCTACCGAGCAATCGTACCGAAGGCACGTATAACGTGACTTAGCCAACGCAATTGGAACCTTATTTTTCTGTCTAACGACGAATACTTTCTGGTCGGTACATTTATGCGTCCACGTATATCAATGTTGAAAACCTGTGAGCCATGCTTCTTGCGTTGGTCGAATGTCCGTAAGCCTTGCCTTCAATTCTAATTGACGAAGCTTTGTTAGCGTATAAGGAATTGCACGTTTAGATGCACTGTACATATGCACATTAAGCCAGGGGGAGATACGTATTTTTATCCATAAATGACGAAGTTCAGGGAGAGCTAATGTAACTTCCATGGTACTCACATTGACATCGTCACTGAAGATGGGCATTCATGTCACCTATATCCAAGACTATATATGATCATCGTTCCCTATTTAGTAAAAATATTTGGTCGGATTAAAAAGCATCCTTGGTGTCGTCTATGCTGAAATCGATGGAGGCATATGCATATACAACGCAAATGCAACATTGATAAAAGTCTCGGGCATCGGTTTTAGTAGATATATTTAAGCGTGTGGCATAAAGTCAGATATTTACAGCAATCCATTCAGTTAAAACTTCAGCTCAAGAGCCAAGGACAATACGGACGTCCCATTTGCAGACTTGAGAAAAATCCGTGGAACCAGAGCTACGAAGCTAATAACGCGTAGATGAGTATGACGCATGAATATTTTAAATGCTCGTAGGATCATACACGCAATCTATACAAATTTCTAATTTATCCAACGCGTTAGAGCTTCGCGATTCCGAATTTTTTTAAACTTTTCGCTCATTAAATTCATTGGCGTGAAAATAAAACTCGGAATTTATAAATGGTAGTTTGCCAGAATTATTCACGATATTTTGCATTTATTTAATCAGCATCCACTATGTTCATAACATCTAAAAGAGCGTGATTTCAAATTTAAGAGATAAATAGGCAAAGAAGCAGAATCGGAGACAAAGGTGTCTGCAGTAGTTTGATTTAGTTTATTCACTATATATCCCTCATCAAATAAGGCAACTCATTTAATCCTACGCGACTTGTCAATACAGTATGGATTCATTATAATTAGCTATTTTAGGGGTAATAAATGGTCTATGAAAGAATACCAGGTCGCCTAATCCTAGTGGAAATCGCTTTCAGTTTTACTTTTCCGAGTCTGCAAATCAAGGCTGACGAGCAATATCAGCCAAAGAACAAGGGGTCAGCTTACTTCTGCAACCGAAAATAGCCCTTCGCTCGGCACTCTTGTCCTAATTCCGTAGATAAGCCGAACTCGTCTTTACATTAAACGAGCTGATAGCTGTATATTAAGGCTAACGTTTCCTTTACTGGGTAGACTCACTAAGAGACCATTAACTAATGAATACAGCTACCAATTCGCATTAGCCGAACAAATGCTCACATAAAAAACAAAGTGAATTTCAAGGTTTTCTAATGTAAATTATGGCAAAGAAATTGAGGCTTAAAATTTGTTAGTTTCGAAATGCTGTCCAACCAAAAATATACTTGTCTTTCGATTTTTTGGTGTATAAATTGAAATAAAAATTCAACTTGGTTTTCTCTCTCATTTAGTTTTATTGTATAAAAAAACCAGAAATTTCATTTACACTTTTCCCAATTTTCGGTTTCAGAATTTCACCGATTTCGCTCCTGTAAACCTTGTGATTTGTCATTTGTAGCATAAAGTGGGTATTTGTATTTAAGTTTTTTATTGCCTTAGATGAATAGAGGATAATTTGAGCCGCATGCAAAACCAGACATTTGTCTAATCCGCTCGTGTTATGTATTGAGGGTAGTGCTTAAAGTTCGTTTCTTTTATAAAAGCTCCGTTGCCTAACCCGAAAGAGAAAAAGTCTTGAAATTGGTAACGAATACTAAACGGTTTTACAGATTTTTAGCCATAATAAAATAAATTTAATGTAGCTCATCACTACAACGTTACATTATGATTTGTGGTACTAGAAATTAGTTAATAACATTTTCATTAAAATCTTTTTCGTTGCATCATCATTCAATAGAAGTCATTACCATATAAAGCATATGCCTAAATCAAATAAATCTGCAAAAGCAGTATTTAATGTAAAGTTTTCATGCCTCTTAGTTGTATCTGCATATGCTCCTACCGATTGCAGCACAGAAGAAAGCAAGGACGCTTTTTACTCCGAATTAAGCTCCTTACTAAGTAAAGCACGAAGTTCGGATATAGTCCTGGTTATGGGTGACATGAATGCTCAAGTTAGTCGCTTAAGCAACACAGAATTTCATTTAGGTGGAAGATACACTCTAAGCTCGACTCGCAATGATAATGGTGAACGGCTTTTGGATAGCTGCGCTGAACATAGACTATATTTAAGTAGTACAAATTTCAGACGTAGTGTTAAACGTTGTGCTACATGGCGTCCTCCAGCACCCGGACAACGGTGGACTCAAATAGATCATGTAGCAATTAGTTATAGATGGCGTGGTTGCATCCAGGATTGTCGCTCTTTTTGGAACACTTATGTCGGACCATGCACTTATCCGTTGCAGATTTGCTCTAAAATTTTCCGGGAAAATAATTAAGAAAAAACCCCAAATTGATGTAGGCAAACTCGAACAACTATCCATCCGACAAAACTATGAAAATATTCTTAAGGCTAATCTAACTGGTCTGAATAGCGAAAATCCGAATATACTTTGGTCCAAGATAAGTTCCACTATGCACAATGCAGGTACTACTGTATGTGGCATAGCAGGCCCCCGTAGAAATAATCACTGGCTCTCTGTAAAATCTATGGATTTACTCGAAATAAGGCGCCAAATTCCACCTGGCTCGACTCATGATAATACCCGTCGCAATATAAGACGCCAACTTAAGCGCAGTCTAAAAGGCGATCTCGAAAACTTTTGGAGCAGAAAGGCTGAAGAGAATGGAAGTAGCTTTCGCGTCAGGTAACAGTCGCTGTTTGTTCCAACTTATACGCACAACAGGTCCGAGAAAGCTAAAAGTTAGCGAAACTATAAATGATAGTAACAACGAATTAATAACCGATAAAATAAGTCGTCTTGACAGGTGGGCTGAACACTTTAGAGATCAATTTTCTTAGCCACCCGCGTCAGTTCCGCTTCCCGAAAGCATGTCTGCATCAACAGTGTGGAATGTTAGTCCCGAAGAACCATCCGAGTTAGAAGTACGCGATTCAATCCTCTCTTAAGCGCCGCAAAGCCGCCGGCCCAGATGATCTGCTTCCGGGATTGTTTAAGGATGGTGGCGATATAATTTCAGGAGCGTTGACCAAACTTTTTCATACTATATGGAATGAGGAAACCGTACCACTTGACTGGAATGAGTCGACCATCATTCCCATCTTCAAAAAAGGCAATCGTAAATCGTGCGATAACCATCGTGGTATAAGTTTGACTCCGGTCGTATCAAGGTTATTTGCTTCGATTATCCTACGTCGTCTTAGCGCTTCACGTGAATCACAAACAAGAGAAGAACAGGCCGGATTCCGCGCAGGACGAGGTTCTATAGATAATATTTTTACGTTAAGGCAAGTTCTCGAACAGAGACATTTATATCACCGTCCCACAATAGTCGTCTTTCTAGACTTCAAGGGTGCATTTGATTCGGTGGATCGCAATGTTTTATTCCATATCTTGTCGAAAAGCGGTGTGCCCACTAAATTTGTTAATATTATACGTGCTCTCTACACAAATACTTCTGGTCGCGTTAAGGTTTACAACGAATTAACGCATAACTTTACAACCAGTAGTGGTGTTCGTAAAGGCAATATGTCCGACGAGGTGAGAATACGGATCGCGAAAGCTAGAGTAGCTTTCTCGAACCTTCGTCATTTATGGAGAAACGCAATAATTTCACCTTGCCTTAAAGGTCGTGTTTACAATGCATCTGTACGCGCAGTCTTACTATACGCTAGTAAAACTTGGCCTCTTAAAGTTGATGATCTGAGACGCTTACATGCATTCGACAATCGTTGTTTGAGAAGTATAGCACATGTTGGTTACCAACAACGAATAACTAACGTTGACATCCGTAGACGTATTTTTGGATCTGACAATAAGTGCTCGTCTTTAGAAAAGCAAATAAGGCTCCATCAACTTCGTTGGCTCGGTCACGTTTTGCGTATGCCCTCATTCCGATTGCCCAATAGAGCTGTTCTCTCAGCCAGCACCAAATTGGCGTAAGAAGCAAGGTGGGCAGATTTTGACATGGCAGAAACAATTAAAGTCACATACATCCAAATTGGGTATTATAGGATCCACTCGTCTGCCGGGATGGGGTCCAGTGCACATCACAGTTCTTGGTTAGAAACCTTTAGCGATATGGCAGCGAATCGAGCTCAGTGGCGATCTTGTTGCAGATGTATAGTAGAATCATCTTCGTAACTTTCTTTTCTTAGTAGGGCAAAGTTAGTTGCGAGGTTCGGTTTGTTTATGACGTGATACGGTGAAATCCGCAAGGAAGCTGTGTTGCTGATGTCGCCTTGCCCGAATGCTAACTTGGCCATAATGGTGTTGTGGAGAGGTTTAGTTTGCCTCATTTCTGTGAGTTATCCTGATAAATTTACTCATAGTAGCAAGGTTTTCCTTCTCTCTCTACCCCTCTCCCTCTCTCTTAAATCTCAATAATAATTTATCTAAATTCACTTATATACTTTTTTTCTCATTCCTTATAGTTATATGGCAGTGAAACATTAGTCACTTGACTTTTGTGTAGCTGGAAATGATGATGATGATTTCATAGACGCGTGTGGCATTAAAGTCAAACGATATCGCCCATTTCTAGTGAGGATGGGTGGTACGGTTTCTCTATAGCGTATGGAGGTGCCCGCCAATGCCGCCAGTCTTCCGGTTGGACAAATAAGATCTACCACGACCATACCAGAAGCCTACCCTTAGTTTAATGTCGACAAATGTGTCGGTAGCTCAATCCTAACATTATCTCAATACAGTGTTAACATTGGGAACCTCAGCAAAAGTTAAATAAATATATTGTCTATTTGAAATTTCTTTCCGAATAAAAATGATTATCTTAGTTAATGCTAAAATACAGTCGAGTACTTTCATTTTCATCTCACATTTGCAGATTGCTTGTTTAAAAATCAAATCAGTAAAATTTAAGTAGATGTTCTACATAAAGCTAGACATAATCTAGTTAATGAGTCGATTCACTAATCATGTAATGTAACCGGCATTAAATAAGGAACAAGTTGTACGCTTTCAACTTACACTTTAGCAAACTGAAGACCAATAATGTTTTTAAAAACACCAAAACCCATAAACAAGAGAGAGTTGATTTTATTTTATGGGAAACTAATTCACAGGGTTGAAAAAATCGTTATGGTATTTTACCTGAAGCTAGGAGTCGAAAACATACACATAAGAAAAACAAATAAATAATGACTATGTTGTTACCATAACACATACGTGTATTAAATATTGCGTGAGAAAAAGAAAATTCACTGTATTTAAATCCAAAGAAAAGCTTTGAGTGAAGACAAAAAGGCTAAGTTTACTTCATAATTAGCAAAATCATTAAGCAAATAAATTAATAATACATTCCTGGAATTGTTTCGTTATTTTAAAAAGAAATATTTTTGTCGTCTCTCTACGTGAACTTTTGTAATAAACATTGAAACAACGCTCATTCGAACATATTTCTCGAAAAAACGAATAACATTTAAAGCAATCCGAAATATTAAATCAATAACTATCACATGTTTAGTATGTTGGCAGGTAATCATGAATATGTGTTAATTGTCTGTTTTTAGTAGCAGGGCGTCGATAAAAAATAATAATTTTCAGTCTATTCGTTAAATAACGGATAAACTTAAAAATGAAAAGTAACCTTGGTTGAGCGACTCAGATATTGTAAGGTTAAATAGACTTAAAAAAATAAAATTAGCCACTACTAATTTAAAAGGCGTTTTTAATATTAATGACCATACGTAATAGAGGAATGCATACCTCATAACTAAATTTTTACAAAAAGGAAAATTATGCAGTAAATACGTTTGAAAATGTGTAAAAATATGGATCATTACCAAATACAAACCTCATACAACTTAAAAGGGCACTCTTCGTTCAAAAATAATTTAAAACACTTGTAAATTTGGCGAACCGCCTCTTAGCGTAATGGCACAAGAAATAGGTATTTTTATGTATTCTAACATTGTTCGTAATTGATCGCCACCAAAACAAAAGCATACCACTAATGAACAAAAAAAGAAAACAAGTCTAAGTATACATCGAAGCTCTAAATCCATTTAGTACTATGCAACATTCTTAGTCTTACAATAACATTTCTTTAAAAAATTACACGAAAGCTAGGATGACAAAAAAGCGACTTTAAAATTACATGTTAGTATAGTTAAAAAATTAAAAGTTTACGAAGATTTCAAAACGATGTTGAAATATGAAAATAACGTGCATGAAAACAGCCTTTACAATTAGGAGAAATATGCCCCACAAAACACAAACGAGATATGACTTTTGCATTAATGTAAGATAAAATATTTCAACTATAAAAAAAATTCCCATGGTATCCAATGTCAAGTCAAAACTAATACACTACAGAGCACATGGCAGGACAATCAAAATTAGTGTTAATATATTCTACACTTAGTCATTCGAAAAACCATCGTGCGTAAAGAAAAATAAGACTCGTTAAAGGGCAATAGGTTTGAAGAAGTTGCACAAACCAAATTAATATATCTGATCTTCTCGTCGTTTAACAATTCCAGAACCGAAGGGAATGCACGAAATTTACAATAATAAATAAAAGAAAGTATAAAGTTTGTTCGTACTTTCAATAAAGCATTATTTATGTTTTAACATTGCCATGGCCTAAATAATATGTCCAATGACAAATATTCACGAAATTTAGCCTTAATAAGCTACAAATACTTTATCTGATCCCAAGAAAAAAAATCCATATTAGACATTCTGATTATAAGGTACTTCAAAAAAAGAACAAAAAATGTTAAATTCACGAAAATGATTTCGTTTTATACTCAGAAAATTGCAAAAAAAGGATCCACAAATAATTTGTAGATTAGGTACTATTTTACCATTTTAATTGTAAATATCGTCCTACTGAGAAGAACAGATTTCACTAATTGACTGAACCCAAAACTCAAAGCTGATAATGACATTTAGACTATATGACAAAGGATAGAAAATTATTTAACACGAAGGCAATTCATGCTCGAGAGTTAAGCAACTAATAACATTTACATATACTGACCATGTACACACAAATGCCACTAATGCAACATATCGGTCTGGGGCCCTGTTTTTATTTTCACATTCAAAACAAAACTACTAATTTTACGGTTATGTTGCAGTGAAATGTCAGTTAAATGCTGGCACGTTGTTTGTCTGTAATTTTCGGTTATACTGGCTTAAGTTATCAAAGAAAAGCAAACTACGCTACATTCTGGAAATGGAGTTGTTCAAGTTTGATTAGAGAATGATTAGTGCTTGTAACTGTATGTTTTGGTTACGGTTGATTTATTTGTAACGCCGCAGGTTCTCTTTCCACCAATAAGCCTTTTTTATTTTAATATTATGACTCATAGTTGCGTAAGTCAACATACGAAAAAAGCTCATGTGCTTCCTCACTTAATTATAAAATCCATGGCGTCAATAAGCTAAAAATAACTGCAGAGAAACTATTGCGTTCAAATATAATAACCAATGTAGTATGCTTTACAAGTGGTTTAATAGGACAATCATCAGAGTATTTGCATAAAATAAAACTATTTTTAGGCACTTCATATATGTATATCTAGAAAATCACGACATAAGAGTAGGTCACATTGGTGCGTATTGCTTCAAAACATTATTCAACAATAAACCTTGGATTAACACATCAGGCCGATTCAAATTGAAGTCCTTATTATTGTGATATATTTTTTGAACGAGACATTCCCTAAAATCGACCGTAATATCGTAAACAAACATTTAAACAAGTTTAAATTGCTTTTCATCCATGTTTCGAAAAGCGTACATCTCGCACTAAGCTCAGTTTGCTTCGACAAGATCCTCACGAATATCTCCAAAACGCCATATGTTCTTGTGCGCCTCCTTGGCAGCGTTTTGTCCTGCAATGTACGTATGCAAAAGAGTCGTATGCAGCCGACGAATATGTTGCCTAAACGGTTCTAGGTGTACAATGCCTTCACGCAGTAAATACTCGGCGGCGTCAACGGCGTTCTCAATTGAGTCGGTAGATTCACCAGGCGGATACATCAATACGCTGACGCTGGGAACAGGATGTGTGTCCTCCTTTCCACAAGCCACAGCATCATGTTCATGTACAATGAAAACCTGTCGCGTTTAACATAAATTACATAAAGTTGGTGGAAAACGTGATTAAGATTTGCCTCGGTTTCAGTTACAAAATATATTTTTTTTATGCGAAATCCACCAACAAAAACAGAAAATTATATAACAGTGCAATAGCTCTTTAACATATTAATTCCGTGGTCGTTTAATAAAATACACCAAGGAATACCTAAACTTTATATAATATATACATACAATTTGCTCGAATTGGTAAAACATTATCTTTTTGAATGTATGTTCCATCTGTAAGATGGAGTAGCCAAATGTGAACCAAGTTAAAGAAGATTGCAGAATATATGGATTTGCTGTTGTAAAAGGTGTACAGACTTTGTAATTGTCAATTTAAAAAAAGTTTAGTATACCGTGAAATACACCATTAATCGACTCAGCAAGCATACTGTTGGTAAGCACCTATTCGGCAACAATTTTACTGGTGTCAGATAACGACACAATAGCCATTTTGTTGGTACCCTTTAGTGGCTCGGTATCAATATAAGATAAAGTGAGCTGGTTTTGAAGTCACATTGTCGAAGACTTTATATGAAGTTAGCTCCACTAATGCAGGATTACACATTCGTATAGGAGATTGTACTAACTAATTTTCCCACGTTACTAAATCAAATATATGAGTGAGATCGTAATACGGGTTCCTACAAATGAGTCGCCAGTAAGCACGAAACGATTGTGCACATGAGATTATACTTTCCGCTCATGCTGCCTTTGGTTTATTCTTATGGTTATATTCTAACTAAATTGATACTAGGTGCTCAAGATCTAACACACAATTGCAGAACCTGATGTGAAAAACAGATCAACCAAGCGCGAATATATAATGCCAGACGTGGAAACGTTTCATTAGTTATTTATTAAAAAAATATTCGAAGTTTAAAAAACAATAATATTCATAAAAGTTCGGATTTTGCGCAATTTTTACAAATGATACGGATAATTTTCATAACAATATTTTTTTCAATATAAAGCAGAATGCGGTCTCCATAAAAGCAGCGCAAGGCGAATTAAGCACAAATTTACAAAAAAAAACAAACCTATTTGAATAAAACATGAAGAAATCACACCCTGTGTTAACTAGTTAACCACAATGAAGCATAATCGACAGTTACTTGTCTTAGGACGTCAATCAGTAAATACACAAGTAAAATCAATTAAAATCGTATAAAAAGCAGCAACACTCCTGTAACCTGAAACGAAAATTATGAAACCAATATTCCGTAAGGAAACAATGTATATCCCAGAATTTCGATTATTTCTTATTGATCAGGTTTGTTTTTAACCTGAATAAAGGATCCGGAACATAAAAAACATAAATTTCAAATCATTGCAGTTATGCTCGACAGGATAATGCGAAAAGTGCACACATCATTTTCATCGGAGCAAAAGAAATTCACATTATTAACTGATTATGTTGAGAAGCATGAGAACTAAGTACAGAAAAAGCTCAAAGCAGAATCGATTTTTTGTTTTTCTTTAATCAATATATTATGTTTAAAATGTAGACAAACCAAATAAAGGAAGTGCAAATGCACTTACAGTCAGCCACTCGTGAAAAAATTAAGTAAACTGATAAATATCGGCACATACATAGAAATTATCTGCAATAACCAATGCAATACGCGCGATAAATATAAATATTCGCAAAATTCAACCATTTTGAATTACCAAATTATCGTATCTGCACGTAAAACAAGCAACAAGCTAAATGCTTAAAGAATAACAATTTCTTAAAATGAAATTTTCGTAATTACTAAATTGCCGTAATATTAACTGCAGACTTTCACACCATCTGTTTGATTTTCCAGTATTATTCAAATTATCCACGGTAATCGTTCGAGGGAAGTAGATTTACACTATCAATTTCGCAAAGATCCGATTGATCCCCATTTACAAGCAATTATCGAGTTCGTCTTCGTGGTGGCTGGGTGCTGATTTGTCCCTTTCCTCCGAAGGCTTCAACATCATTCCCAATAACCACTGTAAATGAGGTACGATCTAATCTTGGTTGACTGACATCTAATCTCACACAAAGTAAAAGGCGCGCAATAATAGATTTAAACAAATATTTTAGCCTCGTTCAAAACCACATTTATTTATATTTTAATTTTTGACTCACTAATGGTTTGGAACAAACAATGGCCTCCGTAACTAAACTCTACATATATACATATGCATGAATTAAATAGACAGGCGCGCATCGCCTATATGCGTATGTCTCGAACTGCTTTGTACAAGAAAATGAGTTAAAATAGTTGCTGAAAAATAATTTTCTCTGTACGTATGCTAGACTAATTGTCTTACACACTATTTGAAACGATGTAATTGCGGTTACCCAAAAATATAGGGTTAATAGACCAACTACGATCATAATACCTCGTTGCAAGACAAAGCATAAAAATTCGCTAAAACCATTCATGCTATACAGTTAAACGAACATTGGTTGCGCGGGTGGTGATAACAATTATTATAATCAAGGTTGCGGTCTTGATATAAGCACCCATTTATTACTTACATATGTCAATATAAACTAAGAATTGTAGTAAAGCCAATACATCCAGTATACCAGTTTCGTCCTTATTGGGAACTCATGAAGTACTGCACAGAAATTGCCACTGACAGGGCTCGAATCTGAACGCGACTGCTTCGGAATCTGGTGATTTAACCACTGAGCCACCCTGCCGCACACTACACTACTCACAATTTTCAGCTATATATAAACTAATGTAACTTTGTTAGTCTATTTTTGCTTTAGGTGGAGACTAAGATCCAACTAACCATCCCAAATCTGTCATTACTGAACAGACACGACACTACACGGAGTAGAGGTATTGAAATGAGCATTTATATAATTAAATGTTTGTGTGTAGTGTAGTGTGCGGCAGTATGGCTCAGTGCGAAGCAGATGTTCCCAGGTTCGAGTCCTGTCCTCGGCAAATTCTGGCCAGTACACGATGAGTTCCCAATAAGGAAGAAACCTGTCTACTGGATGAATTGCCTTTTCTACACTATACAATTCTTAGTTTATACTGACATATGCAAGCAATTAATGGGCCAAGTGTTTATATCAAGACCGCAAACTCGATTATATTAAATGCTATAGAGTTGTTGTCATTTCATTAGAAAGGCGCACATCGTGTATGTACATCCATATAAATAAAACTGGTAAATGACCACTTTTTATTCTTAACGTCTAAAATGCAATACGAAAGTGCTATCACTATATGTGGGAGAGTGGGCAGGACTAAAAATTGTGTCAAAATCTCATCATCATAATCATGTCCAGGCATACAAAAGTCAAATGTTACTAATGTTTTACTGCCATGTAACAATAAGGAGTTAAATAAATATAAGTGAATTTAGACAAATTATTAGTGAGATTTACGAGAGAGAGAGAGATAGAGAGAAGGAATACCTTGCTACTATGAGTAAATTTATCAGGATAACTCAAAGAAATGAGGCAAAACTAAACCTCTCCACATCACTATTATGGCCAAGTTAGCATTCGGGCAAGGCGACATCAGCAACACAGCTTCCTTGCGGATTTCACCGTATCACGTCATAAACAAACCGAACCTCGCAGCTAACTTTGCCCTACTAAGAAAAGAAAGTTACGAAGATGATTCTACTATACATCTGCAACAAGATCGCCACTGAGCTCGATTCGCTGCCATATCGCTAAGGGTTTCTAACCAAGAACTGTGATGTGCACGAGGACTCCATCCCGGCAGACGAGTGGATCCTATACTACCCAATTTGGATGTAAGTGACTTTAATTGATTCTGACATGTCAAAATCTGCCCACCTTGTTTCTTACGCCAATTTGGTGCTGGATGAGAGAACAGAGCTCTATTGGGCAATCGGAATGAGGGCATACGCAAAACGTGACCGAGCCAACGAAGTTGATGGAGCCTTATTTGCTTTTCTAAAGACGAGCACTTATTGTCAGATCCAAAAATACGTCTACGGATGTCAACGTTAGTTATTCGTTGTTGGTAACCAACATGTGCTATACTTCTCAAACAACGATGATCGAATGCCTGTAAGCGTCTCAGATCATCAACTCTAAGAGGCCAAGTTTCACTAGCGTATAGTAAGACTGCGCGTACAGATGCATTGTAAACACGACCTTTAAGGCAAAGTGGAATATTCGCGTTTCTCCATAAATGACGAAGGTTCGAGAAAGCTACTCTAGCTTTCGCGATCCGTATTCTCACCTCGTCGGACATATTGCCTACGTCATTTATAGAGCTCCCAAGATATGTAAACCTGTCGACTATGTCAAGATCTTCATTCTGCAGTCGCAACGTTGGAGTGGGTGGTGGGTGATCCTGCAGCAATATCTTACATTTAGAGGATGCGAATTTCATATCGAAAGACGGAACTAAGTCAGTTAATCTATTCAAGGTGGCCTGGGCAGCATCCCGATTGTCGAATAATAGTACGATATCGTTCGCATAGTTAAAATCGACTAGTTTACCGCCCGGGAGAACTTCAATTCCACCATCCTGAATGTGTGGGAATGCTGTTCATAATAGCATCGATTACAAAATTACACAAAAATGGGGAAGTGGAAAACCTTGACGAACACCACTGCTGGTTGTAAAGTTATGCGCGACCAGAAGTATTTGTGCAGAGAGCTCGTATTATATTAACAAATTTTGTGGGCACACCCTTTTCGACAAAATAAGGAATAAAACATTGCGATCCCCCGAATCAAACGCACCCTTGAAGTCTAGAAAGACGGCAGTTGTGGGGCTGTTATATGTCTGTACAATAACTTTCCTTAACGTAAAAATATTATCTACGCAACCTCGTCCTGTGCTGAATTCGGCCTGTTCTTCTCTTGTATGTGATTCACGTCAAGCCCTAAGACGACGTAGAGTAATCGAAGCAAATAACCTAGATACAACTGGAGCCAGGCTTATACCACGACCACAGAAAAAAAGAATGGCATATACACAAAATAAGAATAGTTAACTGCCCCATAATGTTCAATAATACCATAAATACTGTATTGACTATCGCATAGGATAATTTTCATATTATCTGTCGAATTTAGCCAGATGCAAAATAAATCAATATACTTCAGACACCTACATTTCCGATTTTCCCTTTTTTTCTTCAGCATCTATCTTTTTTCGTAAATGCAAGAAGACGTGTGCTAATAAAACCATTGTTCCCAATTTCATATTACTAGGTATCTAAAATCAATCGCTAATCACAATAAACTGAAAAAAATTTGGTTCAGCAACAAGCCTCATGAAGTATGTATTATATATATATATATATATATATATATATATATATATATATATATATATATATCATCATTTCCAGCCACACAAAAGTTAAGTGACTAATGTTTCACTGCCATATAACCATAAGGAGTGGAAAAAAAATTATAAGTGAATTTAGATAAATTATTATTGAGCTTTACGAGAGAGGGAGAGAGAGGGGTAGAGAGAGAAGGAATAACTTACTACTGAGTAAATTTATCAGGATAACTCACAGAAATGATGCAAGCTAAACCTCTCCGCAACACCATTATGGCCAATTTAGCATTCAGGCAAGGCGACATCAGCAATACAGCTTCCTTGCGGATTTCAATGTATCACGTCATAATATATATATATATATATATATATATATATATATATATATATATATATATATATAAATTTAGTGATGTAAATGAATGAAAGATTTATAAAAGCATTTAATTTAATATTAAGCTATTCCAATGAAACAAAAGTGTGGAAAAAATAAAATTCCGTTGTCCGAAATAAGTCCGAAAGTAAAACACAAATCTTACCACGCCCAAGTTTTTTGAATGATGCAAAACAATACCGGACAAATCAATTTTACGGACACACATAACAGATAAAGGTTAATCCAAATAATTCTGTAAGAACAAGGTTCGCAGATATGAAAAAACACAATTCAATAGTTTTTAAACCTTTATTTAGATATTATCCACCAATTAGTCCAAGATAGACTCTATTATTTAGATCAAATATAACACTTTAGTAATGAGATAATTAACAGATATATCTGATGTTCATAGTGGCAACACCGACAGCATTGATCGTCGCACATGATAATGCATATTATGTACTGATTTATTCCAGATGTAAAAACAAAATCAATCAACTTCGAACTTACATTTCCGATTTTCCCTTTGTTTATTACATTCTCTTCCGTGTCCATAATGTTTCTTTTAAATACAGTAAGATGTGTGTTGCTAAAGGCATTATTCCCAATTTAATATTACTAATATCTACGCTATATCGCCGTTTATATTATACGGAAACAAATTGGGCGACAACAAGACCAAGAAATAATGTATTATATATATATATATATATATATATATATATATATATATATATATATATATATATATATATATATTAATTCGAGCCCCAATGAAATTCATTGTGACCTTTTCCTGTGCAAAAACAAAAACAAATTTTAGCGGATACAAGAAACGCTTCTTTCTCATTTTCTTCTCAAGTGTCTACAAATGAACATCTCTTTATATATAAATTTAATGCCAAAAGAAGATAGAAATATGTGAGAAAAGGAAACCAATCAAATGCGTGCGTCACCTCCAGTCCAAGCTCAATGCCTGAAGATGCTTCTTCTGCTTGCATAAATCCGGCTGCAATTTTTTATCCATAAGGCTTCGTATTTGGCTAGTTCCCTTTTGATATTTCATTTAGTAGTTATTTTAACTGTTACATCAGAAGAATATACGTGCGATGTTTCAACGATGTGTTGCGCATTTGCAGATGTGAATTCACCAGGTATTTAAGTTACAATATTCTCTCATTTGAGTAATCAACCGTCTGGTATTAGTTTTGTAAATTCAACAAATACGCTGTGTATTAAAGCACAATACATTCAATTTCAAATTCTGAAAGGAAAGTTTGATGATTAAGGAATTTATATTTCAAAGAAGAAAATGAAAAAAAATCATTCTAGATGGATTACACCAATATAGAAATGGTATGTTATTTATTTAACGAAGCCTTATGTATATGTGTTGAGAAGAACATCGTCAATCACATAAGTAAACCAAAAGAAATAAGTAGCAATAAGCTGAATGTTAAGATAGCATTATTTACATAGAAGTGAGAAATTTACAATTATATGTACTTGCGCATGTATATTTGTAAATAATGTTTGATGTCGACATAAACTGCTGATTCTCTTTGATTGCTGGTAACGGCAAGTGTGTTACCATAAATAACAATCGTAGGTTAACTGCATTAAATTTGGGTGTTAATGCCGCTTCAACTTTCTTTTTTGCTATTCGGGAAACTGCATCCCTCTTAAATGGCATTTTCAGATAGACTTTTCTTTTCTGGTCCCAAATACGTCTGTTTCTGTTTAATTCCCTCTTTTAATAATTGATTCAATTAATTGTCTAGGATAGCCATTAGATATTAAATCGTTAATTGCGTTATTATATTCGTTTTCTTAGAATCTTGACTAACCAACCTGTCAATTCTTGTAAAGCAGCCACGAACTATTGATAATTTATAATGAAACGATACAAAACTTCTGTAATGCAAATACTGTTCAGACCATGCTGGTTTATGGTAAATTGTTCTGTTTAATTTACCATTAGTTACATTCTTTTATAGTACATCTAGGAAAGGCAGACAGTCATCTTTCTCGTGCTCTGACGTGAAGCCGATATTTTTACATGCTTTGTTGAAACTTTGAACAGTTCGTAGTTGCTTTTAAAGAATTGACAGATTGGTTAGTCAAGATTAAAAAACTAATATAATAAAGCAATTAACGATTTAATGTCTAATCGCGATCATAAACAATTGAATCAATTATTAAAAGGGGAATAAAACAGAAACAGACGTATTTGGGACCAGAAAAGAAAAGTCTATCTGAAAATGCCATTTAAGAGGGATGCAGTTTCCCGAATAGCAAAAAAGAAAGTTGAAGCGGCATTAACACCCTAATTTAATGCAGTTAACCTACGATTGTTATTTAGGGTAACACACTTGCCGTTACCAGCAATCAAAGAGAATCAGCAGTTTATGTCGACATCAAACATTATTTACAAATATACATGCGCAAGTACATATAATTGTAAATTTCTCACGTTTATATAAATGATATTATCTTCACATTCAGCTTATTGATACTTTTATCTATGTGGTTGACGATGTTCTTGTCAATACATATACCACTGCTATATTGGTGCAATCCATTTAGAATGAAGATTTTTTTCATTTTCTCCTTTGAAACATGAATTCCTAAATCATCAAACTTTCCTTTCAAAATTTGAAATTTAAAGTATGAAACATTTCAGTCGAAAAATGTGTTTCAAATTCTGTTGTACAAACCTGATTGTGCTTTAATACACAGCATATTTGTTTAATTTACAAAACTAATAATAAAAAATAGCTGAAATCACAGTTATACAAAAATAAATAAAATTTTATTTCTTTTCAAAATTAGTTGTCAATTGACTGAGATTGGCAGAAAAATTAAGAGAGCACAAACATTCATTTTACAAAATGTGAATTATGAAAATATTACTGTAAAAATTAGACGCTTTTCGTATTATCCGTACGGTAACTTCTCTAACAAAGCGGTAATGGAACAAGTGAAAATCTGAGTTAGGCGACAAAGAGAGCATAGCGGAGGTCTAGTTAATTCTGTTTTATTCACATAGACTTCTTCAGAATCCACCATGCGAGAGATATGGATTCCGTCTATGCATATATGTGCGTTTCGAACACAACTATTGGTGAATTGAAAAAGATTTAACTGAAGCTTTTTTTAAAGTTAAATAAAAACTAGAAACGTTTTTACGCGTTCGTGCGTTTGTGTGCTTCCATAAGCCACACTCCAATGACATAATTTTGAGATACTTTTATTTGGCTTTACGGTATAGTAATGAAAATTGGTACAATAATCGATTTATATTTCCATGCTACGGTTTTATGTAAGTAACCTGTTAATAATATTAGCACAAAAAATAGGAAGATGAACGAATGCAAATAGTTAGTTATTTTTGTGTGGGGATCATGTTCAGCTTCTATACTGTTAAATATAACTTCTAAATATTGAAAAGATCAATCGAACCAATTAGTTTTGGTTACCACACTATTCATTTGGTAAGGTTAAATAAGAGTATTATGCTGATGATGGCGATTGAAATGCTAACAAATTGCCGTTTACGGAACAGAAAGTAGTTTATTAAACTACATAAACAAGCTTCACAATAATAAGTTTAATACTGGAAGCAAAATATTTTGAGTACAAACTAATTATTCAAGATACTTCATCATAGTTTTACCTGTTTCGCGTCTAAAAGCTTGCCAAATGAAGTAATAGAGTCAGCTTGTTGTTGAATATCCATAGGCATCTGAACTGCAGCTAATCGAAATTCTGTAGCCAACGGGCCTAACTTGACCAGTCGGTCAGGCAAGCGTGCTAATTTCGCCTCACCTAACGCAACATTTTCAGTGTTGCCGAAGTCAACAAAGAGAACGGTAGCGAAATTGTTCTTTTGATCCACACGCTGCACTCGCGCCCTATACCAATAATTGTCTGCAGAAAATTTCGCAGCACACATCTCCTTATTAATGGGATGGTAATCTGCTGCTGTATTTAAAAACTCGGCATTCGGCTTGTTTAACTCATCTGTTATGCGCTCAATGTCTTCTGCGTTACTGGCAAATTGAACAAAGAAGCGCAGACCATAAGAACCAGCAATTGGACCTGCTATGTACGTAAGCTCCACGCGCTTCCTATTGGCCTTTAAATTTTTTTCAAAAAGATAGGTAAAGGAAAACTGTTTTAATATGGCGAGGTAATATATATTAATTTTTGTATTTGTTGTGGTGAACATAGTAAAAAATTAATTCAAATATGACCATGGAGATAAATCAAAGTCAGCATGAACGGAACGCCTAACCTCATGTGAGCATTCCTTTCGTGGTCATCAGTAGGAACCGGTATTACGCCCTATACAAACTATATATTTGACTTGGGAATGTGGGACAATTAGACGGAACAATCTTCCATACGAATGCGTAAATCTGCAGAAGTTCAGCTAATTTCATATAAAATCTTCGACAATGTGAATTCAAAGCCAACTCGTTATATATATATATATATATATATATATATATATATATATATATATATATATATATATATATATATATATATATATATATATATAAACCGAGCTTGTAAAGAGTACCAACACTGGTTACCAAGTCGGTACCAACACAATGGAATTCAATATAGCCATTAAATTGTTAATAGGCACGCAACACCTTACACTATTAAAGGTAAAATAATTAGATTAATATACACTTAAAGATATTTAAATCTATTGCAAACATATTACCATTACAAAAATTGAAATAGAACGCTTTAAAATCAATCTCATAGCTTCCTTATGGAAAGCACTAATAAAGAAGCGGTTTTAATGTTACAATTTGGAATTCTTCTATGCGAACGAAGAAAAGAAATTGAATATGACAAAAACCATGTTCGTTCGTGTGAATAAATATATCGTCGGACGTCAATAATAAAGAAACGATGGAAACTTAAACTTTTTACAAGCGTTGGGAAAATTTATAACAAATTAATCATATCCCTCAATCGCTTATCCTGGCCACGTATTATTTACAAAGACAATGATTCAGTAAGCTCATGCACAAAGAATTTTATAAGCTGCTTCGGCTTTAAACATAACCGTTGAACCAGTGAAGATGTATGGTGCAAGCAATTATTTATATATATATATATATATATATATATATATATATATATATATATATATATATATATAAATGAAAATACACATGCACACATACACACGCGTACACACATACATCTATAAATACATACACACAGAGTAAACAGTATGCCAATAAGGAAGGATTAACTGGACCTCACGCTATATTGTTAATAATCTTCACCAATGCATTTCTCTACCCGATAATATATATATCGTTTGTATTTATATCAACCATTTAATCATGAAATGGCAATGAAACCTGAGTTACTATTGGCTTTTGTTTGGCGTTGCATGATGATAATTACGATGATAAATGCCGTTATTTGAAATCAGGCGAAATTGTTCGATCTATAGATGAACTCTTAAACATTGTGAATGACGGCGTTATATCCGTAGTACCGAAGCAGGGCATTCTTCATAATACGCATAAATGACAAAAATCCTGAATGGTCAAATATTGCTTCCAGGATTTTCAGTGGCAAGTTTTCTAGAACTCAATGATCCTTATTTTTATCAAATTAATAAGTAATTAACTGAAAACCTATAAATAGTTGGGTAAATAATATAATTTTACTCAAAAATAAAAAAAAATAAATATTTCAACACATAAAAGATAGAAAGAAAGCAGAGAAATACATCATCATTTCTGACAGACGCTTCACTCCCGCATAATGATGCAATAGAAATAAATCGTGGATGGGAAACAGCATTTAATCACACATACCGGAATCTGTTAAAAATGACATAAACAAAAATGTTTAAGGTAAATAAAAAATACTAGCAATAATTCGATTTTAAATTACAGTTACAAGCTAACACTTTTTGATCAATATAAAAATGACCAGATTATTCTTTTAAGTTGGTGACTAGTGAAGAAAAAAGCAATATAGTACAAAATAATGATACATTTAGTTCAGAAAGGAAATACGTAAAAATTAACTAAACTTACAAGCCTTCTAGAGTTATTCTCAGAAATTAATTTGGCATCGGACACATGGTTTCCATTCAATCCCGCTAACTCTTCCATGTAAAGATTTTCTTTTTGCCATCTACCGCCACGATTACCAGCGAACGTAGATCCGTTTACATCACCTAGATTTCAAATAGCGTTAATTACAAACATTATTTCGAGCACAAAACAACAGAAGAAAGAACCATGCAGTCATCTTCAACATAATGACGAACAGCAAAATCCAACCTCTAATAAATGATGCTCCACTATGATATAAGCATGAGAAAAAAATATAAAATATAATTAAAAATAGAAATAACGCATTACAATAATACTATAAAGCAACAAAATTGTATCGGCTTCATTTATGATTAAAACCAACCACAGCAATACTTTTACTACTTTTAGCTTTACTGCGGCTGACTCCTTTTGGCTCCAGTGACATTTCATGGAGTTTCTTGGGAATTTGGTACAAGTGGTGTCCCCTCACCAATCGTCTTTTTGATCGAGGACGCACCTCTAGCCTTCGCACTTCAAAGCGCAGTCTGCAAAGCAGCAGCAAGTTGCATGGTTTCCGGTGGCTGCTGAGAGCTCATTCGCCATTCGGAAGTACGGGGTACTGTCCAGGAGTCCATGTAATCCTGTGGCTGTTGAACCCTTTTGTGGCGGGGAACACACGCCGAGTCATGGTGCCGTTGTCGGGCTCATGTGGTATTTTATAGATCCGATTGCCGGTCGGAAATCCACCACGCCCTGGTGACACCACCCCCATAGCCCCGTTAGCCCATGTACGATCGACCATCGAAGCATGGTTGACACCGTCGTACCACGTTGAGTAGGGGATGGACTTTACGACACAGCAATACCACCTACAATAACTGATACTAGACAGAAGCCAGTAACTGGGATGTCGTTTTAATCCTTAGTTTACGAGAAATTATTTTATTGAATGAATCCCTGTAAACAGTCTACTTGTGCTGCGCGCTTATATACAGCTACTACCTTAATCAGCGTTGACTTTCTTTTATCTTCATACGTTCCTACCGACTGCAGTACAGACGATAGCAAGGACGTTTCTACTCTGATATAAGCTTTTTACTAATTAAAACAAATAGTTCAGATAGGGTCGTACCTATTGATGAAATGAATGCTCATGCTGGGTGATCAAGTAACACAATTTCATTGAGGTGGAAGATACACATTAAGCTCACAACGCAATGAAAATTGTGAACAGAAGATCAACTGCTCAGAAAATAGCCTATACTTAAGTTTCATAAAATTAAAGGGCATTGCGCATCCGGACAACGATGGACTCAAATAGATTGTTTATCAATACAAGTTTGTTGTTCGTTTTGGTCGACTTTACCAATGCACTTATCCACTGTAGACTTGCACCCCTGAAAAATAAATAAGAAACTTCAAATAAATGTAAGCAGGCTCGAAAAACCATCTTTCCGACAAAATATTAAAATATTCTAACTGCATTTGATGGCGTAAATTCGTATTTACTTTGGAGGAAGATAAGTTCCACTCTGCGCAATGCAGGTCTGGTGTATGTGGCATTTTATGCTCTCATAGAAATAATCATTGGAACTCTATAAAATATATTTAGATACTCAAAATTAGGCGCCCATTTCCAGTCGGCTGGCCATATAATAATACTCTCAGAGATGTAAGACAAACTTTAGCGCAGTAAAACAATCAATCTTGAATCCTTTAGAACCAAAAAAGCCGAAGAAATGGAAAAGGTGTTCGCATAAGGTATTTTGATTGTTCCTAATCTTTTACTCAATAGGTCCGAGAATCTATCAATATCAGCAACCACCTAATAACCGATAAAATATGTAGCCATGTTATGTGGGCTAAACATTTCACGGATCAAATTCCCGAAGATATGAGTGTGGAAGGCTAATCACGAACAACCATCGGTAATAAATAATGAATGCAGGACCCGACAGCTAAGTTCTATTCGACGTTCTGTCGAAAAGTGGGATTACCATCCAAGTAATCATCATCATCATCATCATCATCATCATCATCATCATCATCATCATCATCATCATCATCATCATCATCATATTATCATCATCATCATCTCATTATTATTATTATTATTATTATTATTATTATTATTATTATTATTATTGTTATTGTTATTATTATTATTCAGAGCCATAAAAGCCGAAAGTGCGTAATGTTTCACTGCCATATAACCATAAGTCGTTCATGGTTATATGTGGACGATGGTCGCTCAATTCTAGTGCGGATGGTTTGTAGTCGGAGTTTTCCTTCCAAACACACGTTGACGGGCTAACAAGATATCATACAGCTTTACTACCAGCAGTGGTTTGTCATGGTTGTCCACTTTTCTTAGTTTTATATATTTTTGTAATAAATGCTGCTATGTGCACCATTCTACACTACGGTCAGGATGCAAATGTCTAATTTCTCCCTGGCAATAGATTTGTCAATCTTATCTATACAGAGAATGGGGGTTCTGCTCAGGCCACTAGTAGCTGTTTCGTCTTTCTTCATGAACTTCGCACACTCTAAGATACATAAACAGGATCAGCAGTGAAAATCTGGACATAATTTTACAGGTTTACACACATTGGCAACTCCATAAACAACTCTGGCAATATGCCTGAAGAGGTGAGTAAAATTGCGAAAGCTATAGTAACTTTATCCGCCTGCGCCATTGATGGAGAAGTATTTCACTCTGCCTTAGAGATCGCCATCACTATGCATCTTCATGTGTAGCTTAATTAAAGGTTTACTGTTATTCATCCACAGTTGCTTGAGAAGCGTAACAGATGTAGGTTACCAACAACGAATAACCAAAGCTGAAATTCGTAGACGTATTTTTGGATGGGATAACAAGCGCTCCAAATTATAAAAACAACTAAGGTTTCATAAACAGCACTGGACTAGTCATGTTTTGACAAGGCAGAAACGGCTAAAATCAACTACATTCAAATGGGTCAGTATGGGAAACAATCGTCTGCCTGAATGGGTCCATGTCCGCATCATAGTTCATCGTTAGAAACCCTGCGCCAGTGGAGACAACTTTGAAATTTTCTAGTAAAATTACATTACCTTCGTTATCTAAGTTAGTTTGCCTCAAGGTTTGGTTTCGTTTATGACGTGAACAGTGAAAGAAGTAAGAAGATGTACTGCCCATGTTGCCTTGCCTTCAAGCTGAATTGACTAGAGGTTTAGAATTTGCCTCATCATCACAATATCTTTTTTTCGTTATTTTTCTTATGGTTATGGGGAAGTAAAGCATAACTTATGTATTGTCATGCATGATGATGATCGCCATGGAGATCAATTCGCTGACATATCGCACAAGATTTCGAACAAATAACTAAGATACGCACATGGACCTTATCCAAAAAGACGAACGGGTCCTTTATTACATTATCTTATTGTGGTTTATTGTGCCATGTCACAACCTGCCAACTTTTAGCACGCCGGCAGAGAATAATACTCTACTGGACAATCGAATTGAAGGCATACATGAACGTGCCCGAGCCTTATTTTTTCTATTGAGGAACTCCAAAAATATGTCTATAAATTTCAGCATTGCTTATTCTCTGTTCGTAACCTATATGGGCTATGCATTTGGAATAATGGATCTAAAATTCCTTTAAGCTTCGATTCTAAAAGACCCATTTTCACCAGTGTATAACAAAACTGCATTTACATTTGCATTTTACACACGACCTTTAAGGCAGAGTAAGGTACTGGTGTTTACAAAAATCGCCTAGTTTTGAGAAAGCAAATAAAGTTATAACTAGTCTTTTATTCATTTTGTCACTCAGTTATTGATAGAGCTACCAAGATAGCCTTATTTTGCAGCTGCATAGTTAGGGCGCATGATGGGTAAAAATGCAAAGTATCGAACATTAAAATGATGTAAATGGTATACCGATACATTACACGACGTCTGTATCCTGAACTTAGTAAAGACTAACGTTTACAGCGGCATCGTTTTCATAAAAATTGGGACAGCGAACATTCTTGATGACTGCTATTGTTAGTAGGAAAGTTATGCGATAATTCAATGTAGACTCTAACGCGACGAGTATATGTTTGTGATTTACGCGAGGTGATCAAACGGTGTAAGATAATCGAAGCAAATAATCCAGATATGACAATCTAGATTATATCAAGATGGTGATCGCACAAATTCTGATTACCCATTTTGAAGACGGGAATTGTGGCCGATACGGAATTGTCTACAAATTATGTCGGCACCCTTTTTAAATAAGATCATAACCAAATCATCAGGGCCCCGTCTTTGTAATATTTCAAAGATGATTGCGTTCCGTATTTCTAACTCCGACGGTTATTAGAGATTAGAGAATAACACTGTTTATTCATGCATATTTTAGTGAATGCTTTTGGTAATAGCCACGACTACAGACGTGCATAATAATGCTATTTACGAATAAGAATACAATAAAATTAAAATGAAAGCCTCTAATAAAGAGATTGCGTTCGTACAATTCTTTCCAATCGCAAAAACTAAAAGCATGCATGTTTAATAAAAAGGCAACAGAGAAGTGTTTTTGCCAGAAAATTCAAATTTAACCATACCACCAAGGATATGTTTAATTAAAGTAATACTCAGCAAATTCACATTTTCACTCAGTCTTACTCCCGTATAGCATGTCTCGCTCTTTGCTGATTATTTGTTATATACCAAAATTAAAAACCCCACATCATAAATAAATAAACAGTAGAAAATTTAAATTAATTTGTATTGCGAATTATCGCAAGTAGTTATAAAATTATATGACTTACCTTTTATTGCATCGTTTGATGCAAGACCTTGTACCGCTTCAGCTCCAACGGAATTTTTTTCTACCGATATGTTATTTGTCTCCATATTGTTATCGCCGGCCGCTTTTTCCATGCACTGAACAAAATCAGCATTAGACCACTGGCCAAATTTGGCTTCTTTAGCCATTAGTTCGGCTTTTGACAGATCAGCTGCATGCGGCCCTGAATAGGTAGGCGACCAACGCGTTCCTAAGCCATTGGCCACCAAAAGAACGGCTAGGTTATCTGAAGTGACTTTACCGATAGTCATTTTCGTCTATTGGGATTAAATTACAAAAAAATTCCTTCAAAAAATGCATGTAAAGGCTAACACTGCTATAAAAACTTTAAAATGCATCATTTTGAGGATTTACTGCTATAAAAGTCTGCTTATTCCAGGAAAACTGTAGATATAGCCACATTTAAGGTCGAGAACGTCCCAATGGTTCTACCTAAGGTTGAAGTGAATACAACACAGTTCTCGCACAAGTGCACGAGTTAGGATGAAGCAGTCAGCACAATGATGGAAGCAGACTTCGAGACGTAGGAGTGAATATAAAAAAATGAATAATTGTATTCTTTTAATAAATGGACGCGCTATATATATATATATATATATATATATATATATATATATATATATATATTACTTTACTTTACTGCGGCTGACTCCTTTAGAGTGATAAGCCGGCTCCATTTCATGGAGCTTCTTTACCCGGGGTACAAGTGGTGTCCCCTCACCACTCGGCTTTTTGATCGAGGACGCACCTCTAGCCTTTGCACATCCAAGCGCAGTCTGCAAGGCAGCAGTAAGTTGTACGGTTGCCGGTGGCTGTTGAGAGCTCATTCGCCATTCGGAAGTACGGGGTACTGTCCAGGAGTCCATGTAACCCTGTGGCTGTTGACCCATTTTGTGGCGGGGAACACACGCCGAGTCATGGTGCCGTCGTCGGGCTCATGTGGGATTTTATAGGAGATCCGATTGCCGGTCGGAGATCCACCACGCCCTGGTGACACCACCGCCATAGCCCCGTTAGCCCATGTACGATCGATCATCGAAACATGGTTGACACCGTCGTACCACGTTGAGGAGGGATGGTTCTTTATGATGGATATTATATATATATATATATATATATATATATATATATATATATATATATAAATAATTGATCAAATGTAAAGAATTTGTGTTGAGTAAAACGGCTTCTGACGGATTTTCTGCACAGATGAAGACTGACTGCGGAGTTAGGGATAATTAAGTCTCGACTGGACGACATACTTATAATAAATTCTGATGGAATCCACATAATCGACACGATCACTACAGGTGAAGTCAAGAAATTGATTAGTTTAAGTGAAAATAAAGATAATTCGTGCGTTAATTCGTTTTAATTATAACATTCTTTATTCAATGCAAAATTTCAAAAGTATTTTATCGTATACAGAAATTAAATTAACATCCAATTCGGATCAAAACATCAACATCTCTAAAGCACGAAACCCATTTTAAACAAAAAATGGCTTACCTCTTGTTGCGCTTGTTGCTTTTTCTTTTTCTTTCCATCCGTACCATCATTTGAGGCGCTACTTCCAGGCAGGTAAATCCACCCAATAAAGTTACCGGCACGATCTGTGTTTTCAATCTCAACTTCCACATCGCGCTGCATGAAGTTTTCGCGCACAAATGCCAACGCCTCCTGGCTAAATGGCTCATCAGGTGTAGACTTATCACTAGATAAAAATAGAAATAAGGGTGAAAGACTGCAAAAAAATATCGTTTTAAATGAACTTCTAATATGTAAAACTTAGATTTTCGAATAACTTAATAATGAATTTAGTAAATGACAAATAAAAAGCTTAATAAAAGTGAATGGTATGTCAAGACTTCTCTTTTTCTGTTCTTTTGGCGATTCAGTCCTTACCGAGGTCACATCAATACTACCCGGAATGGTAATCAGTGGTTTACTAGCCTCCACTCAAGAAATACCAACCATGTACTGTTAGAGCTAATCGCATGAAAACCTGTTGTTCAAGCCAATTTCTATCCAGAGCCTAAAGTTAGTGATGGAACCAGAGCACCAGATTCCGAAGCAGACGAGCCCATGCTCGAGCCCTGACCGAGGCAAATTCTGATCCCAATAAGGATTAAATCTTCTACTGGTCTTTCCTACACTATACAATTCTTAGTTTATACTGACAACAGTAAGAATTTAATGAGTCAGGTGTTAATAGTAAGATAGCATCCTTGATTACAGTAATTTTTATCACCGCCCGCGTTTAATTAGTATGTGATTGTCTGGAAAAAACATTACGGAAGTTTTTAAATAAACGAGCGGGATAATGGAAAGAAGCTCGTTTAAACCAAGATGTAGAAGAGAGAAATCATTAAAACGGATAGAGATGGTACGCGAGACAATCAAGGAGCTACATCAGCTGGGAGAATCTTGCTCCAAAGCCAGTACAATACCTTGCAAATTAACTTAGTAGGAGCATGTCCGTATCAATAATTCCAGGAACTAAATCATAACACCATTTCAAAGCTTCACCTATGTTTGGAATTCAACAGAAAACACTACTTCAAAAGAATGCATATCCAGAATGCCAAAATAGGCGTTTGTAGATAGATATATTAAGGAGAAAAAGCGGCAGTAATAGATTTTAAAAATATGTGAAATAAAAATTACTACATAATAACAAATATAATTAATAAGTGAATGAATTCTCCATCAGTACACATTCAATATTACCTAATAATGTCGTAAAAATATTTTTATATTTATATGATGTTTATCATGTATATTCAACATTTTATTCCTGATTTATTTTGCCACCAATAGTGTAATACTTTTCCAATTGAAAATCTGAAAAAAATCTAACTATGCACTAAAGTACACAAATCTGAAAGAATTATATTTGTTTAAAGTGATGTATCGATATATATATATATATATATATATATATATATATATATATATATATATATATATATAATAAGAAAAGCATTAATAACGAAGTGAATAATGACAATTTATTTCGAGAATACCAAATTCGCTCAACAATCTTTCATTTACATACATTCTGGGCTTTCATTTGAATATGTGGGTGGAACCAATATGACTTGGTTTTCTATTTCTTGTTCATGCTGATTAGTAATGTGTATGCGTTTGTGTGCCTGTAAAGGTCCCTCTCATAGTATTGCAAAGTAATGCCTGAGATCTGGTCATTATTGTATTGATGGCTTGAGTGTTATTCGCTGTTACGTGTACGTGAGTATAGTCTTTCGTTTCACCTTTTTGTGAAAATCTATGTTCTTCGCTTGGTAACAGCTCAAGTGTTGATTGCAGCGTTGAACGCACATATTGTTAGGAAATTTCTGTCACCGTATATGCATCTGTTTTTTCCTCTTCAGTTTGTTGCCAAACCGCCTGAATGTTTAAATACTGTTTGTTGCGAAGAACTAATATATATGCAAGTATGTATTAGGTGTTGCGAACGTAGTAACAAATTAGTTCAGTTGTGACCAGAAGGATAAACCAAGGGCAGCATGAACCTACTTGGTACAATAATGTTGGTATCGGTTACTAACACAATAGCCATAGTGTTAGTATCCTTTACAGACTCGGTATATATATTATATAGTGTGAGTTAGTGTTGAAGTCGCATTGTCGTTGACTTTAGATGATGTTAGCTTCACTATTGCCAGGTTTACACATTCGTCTAGGAGATTGTACCGTCCTATTATTCCACATTCTTCGACCAAATATATAGTGGTTAAAGGGCGTAATACCGGCTCCTACTGATGAGTCGCCAGTAAGCACGAAACGAATGTGCATGAGATTATACTTTCCGTTCATGCTGCCTTTGGTTTATCCTTCTGGTCACAACTGAACTAATTTGTTACTAGGTTCGCAACACCTAATACATACTTGCATATATATTAGTTCTTCGCAACAAACAGTATTTAACTGTAATATATTGAATTGAATGATGTCATGCTTACCGCGAAATGTGATAACTGATATCGATCAAGGCCAGAGTGTATGGATTTACTGGAGTAACAGGTGTTCAGAAATTGTTGTAATTCTCAATTTCGGTGAACTATAGCATAAATTGATATCCATCAGGTTGGTATCATGTACCGACTCGGTAATCATAGTGTTAGTACCATGTACCTATTCAGTACAATAATGTTGGTATCGGTTACTAACACAATAGCCATAGTGTTAGTATCCTTTACACACTCGGTATATATATTATATAGTGTGAGTTGAAGTCGCATTGTCGTTGACTTTAGATTATGTTAGCTTCACTATTGCAGGTTTACACATTCGTCTAGGAGATTGTACCGTCCTATAATTCCACATTCTTTGACCAAATATGTAGTGGTTAAAGGGCGTAATACCGGCTGCTACTGATGAGTCGCCAGTAAGCACGAAACGAATGTGCATGAGATTATACTTCCCGTTCCAGCTGCCTTTGGTTTATCCTTCTGTTCACAACTGAACTAAATTGTTACTAGGTTCGCAACACCTAATACATACTCGCCTGAATGTTTGTTGATTCTAGTCGAGGACCTGTTCGGTCTTGCCTGGATACTTGTAAATTGTTGTTGAATTTTGTTATAAGTGTGTTTTTTCTACCTGATTAGAAATATACTGTGCAATATTCGAAGGCAATGGACATAATAAAAAAAATATATATATATATGAACACAGAGTAGATAAGAATGCTCTATGGTACCATAATTCAATAGGGCTGGAGCCACAGGCAAAAAAACAGGCCTGACCATCTAATCATGCAAAGTTCACCAAAGGCATCACGCTGTCGGTCGAAAGGGGACTTCTTTCTTCTTTCCCCTGAAGCTAATGAATTTTAGCTCGGAAATTGATGACAAACACTTACAGAAGTGACTAAGGAAGCAAAATCTAATTTAACGAGATAGCGAATTTCGACCCATAAGTAAAATATAACTGCTAAGACTCAGTTATCAACAAAGATATGATAGAACCGCATTTCCAATTGAAGTAAAAATGAGTCAACCCGATCAAAGACAAAACAAAATTGGAAATAGTGACAAATCGGATCTTTGTGTAACTGCCCGTGTACAGCTACTACCCGCGTACGCAAAACGCGGCATTGATAATCTGAATGCTTACACACCGCAAAATATTGAGTTTAAATCCTATCAACCGCATGACAAAGGGATCTAGAAAGTACGTGCAAGAAGTTATTCATTAAAGAATTGTTAATAAATAAAGGATAAAAGTCCAAGTAATCAACTAACCGACTGGTCTGAGGGCAATAAATGCCATCCAACAACAGATTGATTAACATGTTGTCGCGCGTTAAAAACAGTCTCAAACGAGTTGGACTCGTAACGAATTCGACGATTGCGGGTAGACGACCTGCTCTTTTTAGACTAGGCAAAACCTGCTTCGCTATTTGAAGATTACGCGCCACCTCATTGACTCGAATTTTGCCTGAATCCCCTGAAGAGTTATGTAGACCGATGCCTTTGGCTCGGGCGCTTTCTTCACAAGCCAACAAAATATCTATAAGGGGTTTTTTCATTTCCTATTAAAAAGTAGAATAAAAACGTGTCACATGTGTTTTACGCCTAAGCAAATATGAAAATTTTATGCATTATCTGAACGTATGCAATTATTCAAAAACCAAATACAAACATATGCATAATGTGAATTTAAAATGAATCTGATCATTCTGCTCCAATTTTAAACTACACAGGAAGCATAAAGAAATTAATTTACTTTGGCCAAAAATTCAATAAAAAGGCAAGTATATTCAAAAGATTTATTTAGTGTTTTTTGCCCCTAGTCACAATCAAACATTCATTGGGAGAAAATCCTGAACAAATATTTAAATCAAGTTGATGGAATTGTGATAAACATCACAACAACACTACAGTCATTCATATGTACAGACGCGAATGATTAAACTATTATCATCACCACCTACAGCAATACAGATGTCAAAAACGGATGTCATTATTAGAAAAACAAAAAACAAAAATAAAGCATCAAATAAAATTTTATAATAACATTAATATTCTTAAAGACAAAAATAACCATTTAAAACAATCAAACATTTGAAAATGGTAGAGATTTCTGAAGGATAGAATCAGATTTAGATAAAGATAACAAGCTAGGTAACAAATCGAAACTTAGGCAACATAGACATCTACACACCATTATGACCAAGTCGGTCAAAAGGTAATGTAGCACCAGTTTTTACATACTGACTAGTCTTTATCAATAAACTACAATAAACTTTGACCTAAATTTACCACACAGTGAGATCCAGAGAAGACAATGCCAATAAAGAATAATTAAATATGCCTAACCAATAAATGACGATAAACTTCAACATTCAATTCTCTTTGATAAGATGAGTATGCTGAGATAAGGTGACCGATAACACGAACTATAGTAACCGGGAAAGAGGTGATGGCATAATTTTCCTGTGGTTACGATCAATCACGGAGGTTTCATTAGTGGCCGTTTCAAACAGTGAGCCAATCACCACAATCAACGTTACATAACAAGGTTCGATTGTCATGGAACCTCAAACAACGGCCATATAGAACTGGGTGGCTGGTCAACTTCGCTGTTTCTATTATCGTCTGACGCTCAGCTGTCAATAACTTAAACCAAATCGAGCGAATGCAGTAATTAACAAAGCTGTCCATGAGCTGCATGTTTGTATCATCATTAAAGTTCCAGCAACATAAAGTAAGAAGGATAGTATGCCAGACATGGGATATGATAATAATAAAGATAGACGGGCGATTCCAGTAGTTTGCAAAATATCCTGAAAGTAGTAGCTACAAAGCGAATGTGTCTGGAAATCTCGGCAGAAGCCCTTCCGTCTTGCCTAAATGGAGACCCTAGGTAGACCAAACTTTTGACGACTGTCAGTAGTTCGCCGTTTAGTACAATTACTATCAATAAATGTTTTTGATGAAGCTCGGTTTTCCTTCCTGTCATGAGAATAGCATCGGCTGCGTATTCGAGGTCAGCAAGCCCGACATCACCTATTTCTACAGGAGGGAATTCTGTGGTAATTTGATCATCTTCATGTCCATCCATACAAAAGTCAAAAATGACTTCAACAAATACTGCCTCGTCAATAAAATTAAACAGACAGGTAGCAATTACATGTCCTAGACGAACAATAATTACAATCGCATAAGTTCCAGGGGGCAATCAACGACTGTGTATGACATATATGATTATGAATACTTTTCACTGTCCCATCCGCATGGGTTGTATAGCCTTATAGCATGATTCCGCTTGTGGTGATGGAAAAAATAGTTTGAGGCTAAGAACAAGTTGTAGAGCCCGATACCTGCATTAAAGCTAATTTCAGCCATAATTTACTTTTCTATAAAATCAGCGGCAATCTAAATAAGATCTTTTAACACAATATCCAAGGAACCTAAGCTACCATGAGACTGAATTATTCAAAAACAAAGATCAAAATACAATGATCGTACAATTTCCATGTCAAATATCTGAAAAAGTATGTAAATAATAAGGTAAGTATATCATATAAATTTTCTAAAAATTCGCCTGAATGGAATGTTATTCTATGTTTGGATTAAATACTGAGTTAGCTGGCACTGGCAAGGAACTTAAGCATGAGTTTTCCTTAAGGCAAATGAAAAAAACTTAAAAGCTAGAACAAGTGAAAATATTAACTAGAGACAAGAATAAAATAAGACATTAGTTGGTCTCTCAATTTCAGGAAAACGATTTTGATTGCATAAAATAAGTATGATAAAACTTCTGTTAAAGAAAAGAAGATTAGAATGAGGCTGGAAAATATATCAGAAAATCTACAAATTAGAACACCTAACACTGGGTATGCTAATACATCTTCAAATTTATCTTAACAACCATTTAATAGAGAACAGCTAGAGATGCTTAACCGTGGTCTAAATACCGTAGATCGTAAGAGCAAGATAATTATGGAAGATGAAAATATGCCTAAGAATTTGACAGAAACTAAATTTGAATCGGGGATGGGCTTGCTGGTGGTATATCATAGGTATACTGAGTACAAACCAAATTATAAATTGATGAATCTTATGAAAGAATTGATACTTAATGATGCTTTATTTTTAAAAGCATAATAAAAGTGAAGCAACGGTTTTAATGATCTGGTCAATCTATGAAGTGAACAACTAAATTTACCAAAAACAAAGGATCTACGATAAGTTAAAAATGGTGAGATTAACTGAAGAAGACATATGATGACTTAATTATACAAGGGGAAGCAATCCAACCTAGGGTTTATTTAAAGTGCATAAAAAAGGAGAAACACTAAGGATAATTTTTAATGTCCAAAATATCTAAATTTTCATGTTATATAATTCCGAAAATCTTCATTTTTTAGACTCGATGTACTTGTTGTCACATGATGTTAAGCTTTGCGTTGCAAACGTTAACAATATGTACGTCTTCTAAATACCTTACTTTCCGAAGGCCTGTCGATGTAGCAGCCATTATCTGCCGAGGTAGTAAATATTATACTGACAACGCACCTAGCAATCGAACTCGCCATGGATGTTTTTATAATTTGGCATAATCGCAATGTTTTATTCCATATTTTGTCGAAAAGAAATGCCCATAAAATTTGTTATTATACGCGCTCTCAATGCAAATACTTCTGGTCGAGTTAAGGTCTACAACGAATTGACGTATAACTTTACGAGCAGCAGCGGTGTTCGTCAAGGGTGTCCACTTTTTCCTTTTTGTTTAATCTTTTAATCGATGCCATTATGAACACTCCATCACCAATTTAGGATGCTGGTGTTGAAGTTCTCCCGGGCGATAAACTAGTCGATCTTGACTATGCGGATGATGTACTATTATTCGACAATCGGGATGCTGCCCAGGTCACCTTAAATAGATAAACATACGTTGTTCCGTCTTTCGGTATGAAATTCGCACACTCTAAATGTAAGATACTGTTACAGGATCACCCACCACTCACTCCAACGTTGCGACTGCAGAATGAAGATCTAGACATAGTCGACAGGTTTACATATCTTGGGAGTTCTATCAATAACGTAGGCAATATGTCCGATGAGGTGAGAATACGGATCGCGAAAGCTAAATTATCTTTCTCAAACTATCGTCATTTATGGAGAAACACGAATATTTCACATTGCCTTAAAGGTCGTGTTTACAATACATCTGTACGCACAGTCTTACTATACGCTAGTGAAACTTGGCCTCTTAGAGTTGATGATTTGAGAAGCTTACAGTCATTCGATCATCGTTGCTTAAAAAGTAGAGCACATTTTGGTTACCAACAACGAATAACTAACGTTGACATCCGTAGACGTATTTTTGGATCTGACAATAAGAGCTCGTCGTTAGAAAAACAGTTAAGGCTTCATCCAGCACCAAATTGGCGTAAGAAAAAAAGTGGGCAGATTTTGACATGGCAGAAACAATTGAAGTCACTTACGTCCAAATTGGGTAGTATAGGACCCACTCGTCTGCCAGGATGGAGTCCTCGTGAGCATCATAGTTCATGGTTAGAAGCCATTAGGGATATGGCATCGAATCGAGCTCAGTAGCTATCTTGTGGCAGATGTCTAGTTGAATCATCTTCGTAACATTCTTCTCTTAGTATGGCAAAGTTAGCTGAAAGTTTTGGTTTGTTTATGACGTGAAACATTGAAAACCGCTAGGAAGCTGTTTTGTTGATTTCGCCTTGCCCGAATGCTAACTTGGCCATAATGTAGTTGTGGCGAGATATAGTTTGCCTCATTTCTGTGAGTTATCCTGATAAATTTATTCATAGTAACTAGGTATTCCTTCTCTCTCGTAAATCTCACTAATAATTTATCTAAAATATTTTTTTCACTCCTTATGGTTATATCGCAGTGAAACAATAATCAATTATGTATGGATGGACAAGATGATGATGATGAAGACAAAATTTAAATCGTTGGGTGTAAAGTGCAAAACGGTTAAATGTTGCCCTAAAGCAGGGATTATAATTATAAAATAGCATTAAAAAATGTGCAGAAAAAAAACTAATTTAGATAAATAATTTTATTTAAAAAAGCAAACACACTATCTTAATAAAAATGAACAAGCAATAATATGCAAATAAAACCCAAAACTAATTGATGCAATTTGTAATCAACTTTACTTTGTTTTCCAAAATGTTAGTTTACTGTGTTATTAAGTAAGAAAGTATAGATGCATTAATGATAAACTAAATTGCTAAGAATGAATTTAATTTGCAACAAATCAGTAGATGCGAAATAATTAGATCACATGGGATAAATTAAAAACTTATACCATTAATTGACGAGTCAAAACTTATCATGAAAATGTTTCTTTTATCGAAAACAATATCGAGCGTCATATTTAGTCACCAGATCGCACCAGTATTTTTCGATAAATGTAATTAATCTACTCTTGTAGATGTACTATTCTCTAATGTAGTAAATATTTTTTAAAACGCGTATGCGCGACACATAACAACGGCCCATATGTTGAATCAGATAAGCAAGTTTGCGAATTTGATATAAACACTTCACCCATTAATTACTTATATGTTGTCAGTATAAACTAAGAATTGTATAGTGTCTAGGAAATTCATCCAATAGACCGGTTTCGTCCTTATTAATAATGATATAAATCGCCTTTTTCATTGTTTATATTTAATTTCACGTTAGAATTACCCGTGATGCAACCATTCGCGGAACACATTTGAGCATTATTACTTTTCTGTTAACTTGAGATAAATAGCTATACGACCATAATGCAAGCAACAAAACCGACAATGCTGCCCATATTACTTACATCGATCCTATGGAACGTATACTAAATTCAATATCGTTTGGAAAAAATATGAAATAACGCAATAATCTTTTTAGGAAAATGAATCAAGTTTAAGTCAGATGTATGCTTGTGTATAATGGCGGGTTTATATAGAGAGTACACAACTACACATTAAAATCTTTCATCTATGTTCATTCTGGTTTTACAATGGTTTGCGTTTAGTGTCACGTTGAATTAAGTTGTGATATGATATGTTTATGCATGTTTAGTTTTCATCTTATTGTATTAAAATTGATCTCGGGGATCTGGTTATTCGACTTGATCAGAATTTCGCTGTTGGCTGTTGTGTGTACGAATGATTTATCCTGTATTTTGTCTTTAGTATCGTAGTGTATATGAGTTTTATTCTGTCGTCTCGGCAACAGCAAAAGTTCGGCAATTTACAATGTTGATCGTTCATCATGCGCAATTTCTGTCTCTGTTAATAATGATAATGACGCTGTTTTTACAGATATTTTTACCTCAGCTTGTTGCCAATCCAATAAGGTTCTTACTAATTTGTCCAACGGGTGGTCGGGTTGTTTCGGATACAAGAACGTTGCTTTTTTTGTGTGATTCGTGGCCAGTCGAGTAAAATTTTATGTCGGTGTAACTTTTGAGTGTTTAGGACGGGAGCTTGATGCATAAAATACATAGCTTCATATATATATATATATATATATATATATATATATATATATATATATATATATATATATATATATATATATATATATATATATATATATAGTCTACGGATTTGCTTGTTAAATTGACTGTGCCCGGTTTCAAATATACGCTCCGAAATGATAGTGCCGCGCATTTTCAATCAATTTCTATGGTAATTGTTCAAATTTGTTAATCAATCGTCTGCCTGTACGTCTAATATACGCCACCTTAAAAATATGCATTTGTGTATACTATGGAGGATTTAGAGAAAAATGAAAATTGATCCATGGCATCTACCATCATGAGCTTTTGTGTGCTGAAGGTGATGTTAAACTCACTAGTAAAATTAGTTATATTCTGTTTAATCATCTATGAACTATTGGAGTCAGTTGATCGCCTCCAAATGGGCAATTTAGGAAAATACTGTTGTCATACTCTGTTGTACGACAAGGGCGCGGTCTGATATCTGCCCCAAGTGGTCGTTTATTAGAAACATTTTCCTTAGGTAGTCTAGCTCTTTCTTGATCTTGTACCCAGAGCAGATCTTCCTGATTCAGTTTCCTAGGTTGTTAATTAGATTTCTTCATTGAGATTTTGGTGAAAGTATAATTTTATATAGTGCCTATGCCAAATGATCCTGGTAGTCTCAAATGATTTGGAAGGAAAAATTGTTGTCGTTCTCTACCTCGAGAGCAAATTTGATATCTGAATTTGTTTTACTGGTTTTTCTCATTATTTCGGCTTGCTCAATTTTCAGAATGAACAATAATAGATCATCCATATACTTTTTGTAAAGTATTAATCAGTGCATTATTTTTCAGATTCGTTATATAAAGAAATTACATGAATAGCTCTACTGGGATAAATTTAATATAGCTCTCCAAAACGACACAGTTAAAATATCATAAATATTTACCTTCTATTAATTTGTAATCATATATAGTGCTAAAAATATTCCGGAAGCAGTGTAGAAAAATAGACCAGAAACCAACTATTACTTAATATCAAAGATGGACGATCAGTCAAACTGCAATAATATTAGAGAATTATTCAATCAAGTTTGAACGAAAGCGAAATCTATGCATTTGGAATTAAGGTTAAAGCTCTCATGAGAATATCAGTTGAAAAAAGAATTAAAATATCTAATAACAGATCTAAACAAATTCCCTGGTCGTCGACATTTTCAGCTAAACCCGATACATTTTCAATTATCCAAATTCTATTTTGTCAATACTTCGGAAAGCTATCTACATAAGAATAAAACACTGCATAATTAAGAGAAAGCTAAGCGAACGCGATACTATTGATACACAAGCTGTAGCTGAAAATTTCCACAACGGCCTAAGAAAGAGATCTCTCCACAAGCATTCATATCCAATAATTACACAAACCAACGAAATTTTTTGTACCCAAACTAACATAACCATCCATTGGAACATAATCAACAAGCATTCTTTTGGATTAGCAACAAACTATAGTAAAACAGCATCTCTATCACAATTAACAATTACAGAAAGTACACAATCAGACGAGAAATCAACACTAATACGCTAAACCTGTAGTGTTACCAAGGAAATAAAATGGAACCGGTGAACAATGCGACATTAAAGGTAACATACGAATCGTGCACGCAATAGTCGACAAACCCATAAATACAAGAATATCCTGATATTACAGATCTCTCTGTAATACAATTAAAATGTGCCTCTACATGTACACAAGCACGCACAAAATGAAGCTGACAGACATGCCAATACGCACCTGCGAAAATCATGTAATTAACCACCAACAATCATATAACTGATTCCAAGAAATTCATATAAAACATCATACAAGACGAATCAATAAATGAAATATTTCAATGTGTAATTAAGCATTTTCGAAACAGTCAGGCCTTTATCTAACAAAAACTTACACCTGATTATTCAATGTTTTCTTATCTTAGAAACTAAACTGTGTAATTAAAAGTGTAATAAATTTGTAATTAGTACATGCTGATAGCAACTAAACTTTAAAAACATCAGATTTAGAATCTGACTTACGCTGTCAGCTGAAACTGTGGCTTTTCGCCCACTAGCCCCAACATTGCCATTGTTTTGTGTGTTTCGCGATCGTATAACGGTAGCCAGACCTTTAGTAACTAGCCCCTCATTGATGTTTTGTCCAGAAAAATTGATGGAAACACAATAACGTTCCTCCATTGTTGTGTTTGGCTGCTTTGGTTGCACATACTCCACCGTGATGGACACCTAAACAGGTGTGAAATATCAACCAAAATCTTAAATATAAAACGGCATACATAATAATGCACGTGAAACATTACCCTGAAAAAAACGATCTTCCAAATTTCAGATACCTTATCGGCAATAGCTATAAGCAAAACTAAAAAACAACGAAAAAACAGTAGGGTTAAGTTGAACTATGCCACAGTAAGGTCAATATACACCAAGAACTCCTTAGAATGTCGTATGGATTATAAATATATACAAAGTTAAATAGAAAAATAAAATAAAAATAAGCTGCACATGAAGGTAAGATTAAACCAAAAATTCAGTTCTTGTATAATTGAAAATTGTGTGTCAGATCGAAAAAGATATCAAATAAGCTGCACCTGAAGGCAAGATTAAACCAAAAATTCAGTTTTTGTACAATTGAAAATTGTGTATCAGATCGAAATAGATATAAAATAAGCTGCACTTGAAGGTAAGATTAAACCAAAAATTCAGTTTTTGAATAATTGAAAATTGTGTGTCAGAGGTGACACAGTGGATGTATATAAGACTCCGAAGCAAAAGTATCAAGGTTCAAAACCCAGTTTCAGAAAAGTATGGCAAGTAGTTCACGAGTTCCCAATAAGGACGAAACCGGTTTAATTGAAGTGCATTTGACACCTTACAGAACCTAGAGTTCATACTGGCGATATATACGCGTGCCCCTGTGTGTTTAAGTACAGTACAATGACAGGATTCGTTACTAAGTATGAATTCAATATATTCTAGCTATTGCACAAGATAGAACATAAACTTATCGACAAAAAGTTTTTTTATTAAATATTCATAACTAACAAAAATTACACCGGCTAAGATATAAACAAACGACTATTTAACTCGAAGTCATTCTACTTATCCCATGCGCAACTGAATCTGCATTACACGTATTGTTCAGGTTTTATTTAGTATATTTCTAGTTCAGTCTTTTCTTTAAGATCTTCGCTAGTTTCCCTGCAACCGAAAATTTCGTTATCAGTGACAGGAACAAATCAGCCGTTAGTAACAGTCATTTCACTACGTTAAGGAAAACAATTAAAAAAATTAACCAGAATATTTGGCAGAAAATAAATAATTTTAAACAATTTTTTAAGAGCTATATATGAGGTAGAGAATCAATTGCAGATTGAAGTACTAACTAAAGAACTCACAAATATTAGTAAATTTATCCATTCCATACACACACATATATATATATATATATATATATATATATATATATATATATATATATATATATATATATATATTGGCGTGCGTTAATTTATTTCTATGTTAATTTTTGATGAGCTCTTTTTCAAATAACTTTGCGGATTTGACCGGGTAAATCCTTTTAGTGAAGAAAGAATTTCTCTGGATGTGTCAGCTACTATGCTAGTAATAACTCGTAGATAAGAGTTGACATAAAAAATTGGGTTGCCTAACATAATCAACTGAATTTCAACGCCTCGGTTTCAAAAATGCATTAGCCGGAACCGAGCAAAGCAGGTACAAAAACACATCATGAAAGTATACGAGCCACTACTTCAACTGAGAAATGCAGAGATATATAAAAACTTAAAAATCGTATTCACATAAATTAATTATTATATTTGCTGATAAATACAAATAAATGAATTCCATTAGATGATACAAACTCACTTTCTTGCCGATGAGTTTTTTTCTCAAGAATTCACGGGCATCAAATACATATGGTACATCATAAAGTGGCCGGGCTGTTTTATTTGCCGCTTCTATCTGCTGGCGCTCGTCATCAGAAAGTCGAGGAGGTTTAAGATGCGCAAGGAAGAATTTGCGCAATTGTCCATCGGGACAGCGAACTGTAACGTTGTCGCCGTTACCGACTTCTATGACCTGCATAAAAGTTATTGATCGAAGCAAATCGCGAAGATTTTAGATTATCATGTTGGACAATATTTATCACGAACAATCAATTCCAAATGTTTTATGAAATACATAAAATGTGAGATTGACATGGGCTTTTATTACACTAAATGTAGAATAATAAAATTGTTTATATTAAACAAAATTATCTCGTACCAATTTTGAGGGGGCTGCAAATTGCGACTATTATCAAACAGTAAAATGTTCTATCTTCATTACAACAAATTTATTGCGTAATATATGTATATATATATATATATATATATATATATATATAATATGCAAATCGCTACTATTCAGTGAAACAATATATACCAGTGCATTTTAAAATTTAATTTTTTAAACTTACAGTGCCTAGAAACGGTTTTCCAACAACAATGTCTCCTGCAACCGCAATTTCAACTTGTTTCTGGACTTCAGGAGCGGCAGTTTGTGGTTTCCAGTCATGCCAAATAAACTTTCGCGTTTGTTTGCCAATGTCTTCCGCAGCACGATAGTCATCTGCCCCGCCGGGCGCTGATGAACTTGACAGGAAGCTCAATCCCGTCTCAACACACTGCGCAAGACCATGACGCAGAAGATTTATAGCGATATTACCATTCGCATACAGAACACTACCAGTAACATTGAAACGATTGACGCTTTCAACAATTACGTTGACATCACGTTGAAGTACACGATATTCAACAAAGTAGTGAGCTTGTAACGCAAAAGGCTCAGGATTCTGTAATTAATACAAGTTTACAATATTATGTCAAATAATCGTATGTGCAATCATAAAAAGTCCACATATCATAAGCAAAATGCAGCATTAAGTATTAATGAAAACGTTCGCTTCAATAGAAATGTCCAAATATGCAGCCCAGCATTATGATAAAACGAAAACTTAATAGATGAATGACTGCAATTTAGTTACCATAGTTAAAAAACTGCAGTTTTTAGACAATGTGTTACCTACAGAATTGGTGTATACTAGAAACCGTAAACCGTATATAAAGCTCAGAGCTACGAAAAGCACAGCCCGAGACATTCTAGTCCAGTCTTGAATGATGTAGCATAAACAAATAGAAAGAATTACCCGGACAAAACGTGACCTTCTCTTAAATTCAAATGCGTCGCGCACTTTCAAGAAAACGGCCTATGTATGAACATCTGCATAAAAATGATATAATCGATGGATAAAAATGTATCCGTCGAATTGAGAACTTACTAAATTGCTTCGGCAATGTTAAACACGAATTTTGATGAAAAAAATCATAAAATTTTATTAAAAATTTCAAGTTCTAAAAATCTTAATTCGTTCAATCAGAAGAGCGTTTGGCCATATAGTATAACAATAGTTAATGGCTTTACAATGCAGCTATTTAAAACTATGCTGATTGAAAATTTTTCCTTATTAATTCAGTGAAAAGTAAGTGTTTGAAACACAAATTGTTCGTGCTCATGACAAGTATCTAATCAATAACCAATCAAGAATTCTTTCGACAGTCATTCACTGTACATTAATGAACACACAGATGAACTGTTGAACAAATCAAATATTTCATTAGTTTTCAAAATAGTTATAAAAATGCAACATAATAAATTAATGTTTCTTGGAACAAATTAATTTTAACTAATGATAATGAAATCACAAAAGACGTGCCCCTATAATGCAATTTCATAGTTTAGCTTTCGTAAAAGGACTACCTCAGTTTTCGCTGGAGTTCGAACACCGGTGAGCATTAACATAGTAGTATAGCACAATAACTCGTTATTTGTGGGCACCAGAAGTAACACTTGCATTGAACTTCCGTCACGAACATATTCGACGATGGATTTAATTGGTGTTGACAAATTTTCAGTGACAAACGTAGAAACTTCTTCAAAGTCCCAAATAAGCCGCCTACGAATTGGCTGTTCTCCCCACTGCCCAGCTCTACTTTCCTTGGCCTTTTGTTGAGCTGCAAATAAGCTTTGATAATTTTCCGTTCCTGTAATTTCGGGATTTTTTGATTCCCGTAAAACACCATAGCCAGAAGCTAAAAGTATACAGCCGATACTTTGTTTGTTATTGCCATCCTCTACTGAAATAATGAACCAATACAATTACCTAAGAAAACACTCCCGTAGCTCGTACCAGGACGTACTTCCTTTTCCAAATAATACAAAACTTCTTTTCCAATGTACTTTGAACGTAAAAGTTCGCGAGCTTCCCACGCGAATGGTTCATCCGTTGTGGCAGGAGAATTGGCTGACGGGCGACGGCCTAACTTTGGGCAACGTATGTTGGATAAAATTACAACAATTTTTGGTGGAGGACCATTACTAGCTTTTCCACGGATTTCAATTGAATCACCAGAAATAATCTGCAGGAAACAACCAGAAAAGTGAAATGGGCCAAGAGGTAAAAATACAATGAAACATAACCATTCGATTAGGTAAAAAGCCAATATAACGGTATATTTAGTAGGCCAAAAATGAAATTTAGAAAAAAAGTCACCTGGTTCACAATACCACGATGAGCCGTTTTCGCCATTTATGGACGAAGAAACACGTGGCAAATTATGCAGACAAAAAAAGGTAAAGCGCGCCTAAAGCGTAAAGGCTGAAATTATAAGATAGTTAATGTTGTATGATATTTTTTATGGCCCGATAAAATTAAACGGGCTTTTTCACTAGAAATATAACAAATCTAAAATATCTAACAGTGTTGTTATTGGGTATGCTGACATTTCAACACAATCCTAGAATATATTAATCTATTTTTGTTCAGGTGGACAAATCTACATATGTCTCGAAAATGTGCAGGCTGCGTCAAGCTTTCTTAAACAAAATACAAAATTATAAATAAATCTCTAGAGATCACTTTGTAAACGGCAAAACAGAGCAGATGTAATTTACAAATTAATATTTTTTTATTGTAAACAAATCGGTAAACAACGGCCTGAAAAAGATAAATAGTATATATGGCAAAGAGTGGAGGAAGATAATTCCTCAGCCAAAATTAAAGTAACATTAACTGATAAATTTAAACAACCTTGGCTGATTGTAACGAATTTTATTAAAAAAAGGATTTTTTTTCATTTATTTTACAGAACTTTGTTTGTTTAAATACTTGACTTTGAATTGTGAGCCATTTTTCAGTTTTAGAACATTACTGTCCTCGATTGGTTGTATCTCCTTTGGCCTGCTGCAATTGTTTCACTTTTCTTTATTTAAATCTGACAAATTTCTACAATATACGCCTGCTAACACTGTCTTATATCTTTATTGATGCATGCATAGAGGGTGTTGAGGCCCCTAACCTATTCGAGTCTGAAAGCCCCATAGATTCCAGATCGCTGGAATTCCTAAAATTCACAGTAGAGTCTGATAGGTTTATATAGGTTTCAAGTGTGACGTAACACATTGGGTTTCTGTGTTAAAACGTCGGGTGGAATGCATCGACCGGAGAGAGCGTGTTTGCGGGTTTTCAACTCTTTCTCTAATTTTGAAGGATATCGGGTTTTATTTTGTTTTTAATTTCAGATTCTCGGGATTTTTTGTCTTATCTCATTTTTAGGTTACACCGGGAATCTACCTACACACATATTTTGGATTTTACCTTCAGTTTTCAAGGATCTTTTCCTAGACCACCCGATTTCCATTTTTATTTTTATTTTTGACATTTTAATACCCATTCTTTTCTTTTTTTCCTCTCATCAATATTTCTGCTCTTCTATCTCACTCCACCATGAACCAGCTCTCGTCGCAAGCCCCCATCTCCCCGTTCATCACCCAAAAGCTTATCTCTAACATCACTGACCTCCAACAGCAAATGGCGGACATCTCAGGATTAATTGGAGCCCTGACAGGCAACCTTTCATTATCCACTATTCAACCCCATTTGTTGCGTCAAGCTGATGCGTTTCTGAACGGGGTAGCCAGGGAGGTTGCCCTGAGAAATCAAAACAAGAGAAACATCTTTTTATGGTCCCCGCTCTACCCTCTCTCAAAGGATGCTCTGGCCTCTGATATGATCAGCCAAATAGGAGACAACTTTAGCCACCTTAAAGAGATCTCCTCGGGTAAGGGTCAAGCATTTATTCTCTCCTCACATAAAAGACTGTCTGACGATGAGCTTCGTCACCTCAAATTGCACTCGCCCACTTTAGCATCCGGGAAAGTCAAACTAAAGCGAGATCATACGCTACTACAGAGGACCCTAGAGAAAGCCCAAACACATCAACCCGACACCACCCCCCACCTCCAGCTCATCGCGCCTTTCCGGGCTGGAGCAATCCAAAGAAAAGCCGCTCTGTTCACGGCGGTATCCTCGGTGATGCACCTTCCTCCAGACCACCCCTGCTGACTCCCTCCCGATTTGAAGGCCTCCCTCTCACTTTTAGCCCTTACTCCGCAACCAGCCCTCCCTCTCAGTCTCAAGCTCTACCACGTCGCCGAGGCCGACCACGCCGCGCCGAGCCTCCTAACAACGAAACCTCTCTCCCAAGTTCGTCCGCAAGGTCCACATCTCCACGACAAGCTATTCCTGGGACGGATGCCACCACCCGGAGACCGAACAAACGTAAGTCTGCCAAGGCCAATCGGGACTTCGACCCAGCCCCAACAACCTCAACTCCCGCTATTGAAACCATTATCGACCCCACCCAGGACTGCAGCGTCTCAGCTCCTGATCAGTCACTGTCCCCGCTCTCCCCATCATCGCAGCTTCGGAGTGCCCCCTCGAGCCCAGACTTCTCGCCCCCCTGTTGCTTTCAAACCCTCCAACTACCTCACCCACCTGACAAACGAGGGACAAAAGAAATCCACATCGATGCTGACCACTCCATCCTTGTCAATGAGCGGTCAGTCACCCTCATCAGCCCTAGATCTCGTCCCGCCCGCCAGCGGAAAGCCCCCGCACGCTTCTCCTCCCCGATCTAGCCATCCCTCTCTCAGAGCACTCTCCGCAATTCTCATAAATTGCAGATCACTTACGCCAAAAATCAATCATCTACGAGCTTTTCTATCCTCTAACGTGATAGACATTTTCTTTCTTGTTGAGACCTGGCTGTCCCCTTCCATCCACTGTGATGATCTCTTCCTCATTCACGGATACACGTTTCTTCGTAGCAACAGAACTGTCGGTCGCGTGGGTGGTCTAGCCGCCTATGTCCGATCCCTCCTTATGCCCAAACACTTATCGACATCGAACACTGAAGGATTGGAATTTTTCTCGTTTTAGCTACTAATCCATAACCAAAGCATATCTACCTGTGTTGTCTACAGACCCCTAATCTCTCACTCATCGACGACACTCGCGGGGCCCAACTCCTTTCTACTTTGCAAGTATGTATTAGGTTTTGCGAACCTAGTAACAAATTAGTTCAGTTGTGACCAGAAGGATAAACCAAAGGCAGCATGAACGGAAAGTATAATCTCATGCACATTCGTTTCGTGCTTACTGGCGACTCATCAGAAGGAGCCGGTATTACGCCCTTTAACCACTATATATTTGGTCGAAGAATGTGGAATAATAGGACGGTACAATCTCCTAGACGAATGTGTAAACCTGCAATAGTGAAGCTAACATAATCTAAAGTCAACGACAATGCGACTTCAACGCTAACTCACACTATATAATATATATACCGAGTCTGTAAAGAATACTAACACTATGGCTATTGTGTTAGTAACCGATACCAACATTATTGTACCGAATAGGTTCATGCTGTCTTTGGTTTATCCTTCTAGTCACAACTGAACTAATTTGTTACTAGGTTCGCAACACCTAATACATACTTGCATATATATTAGTTCTTCGCAACAAACAGTAGTTAAACATTCAGGCGGTTTGGCAACAAACTGAAGAGGAAAAAACAGATGCACATACAGCGACAGAAATTTCCTAACAATATGTGCGTTCAACGGTGCAATCAACACTTGAGCTGTTACCAAGCGAAGAACACAGATTTTCACAAAAAGGTGAAACGAAAGACTATACTCCTTTCTACTTTTTTCTCTCTACACTCCGATCGGTACGTCGTTGTGTGTGATCTCAACCTCCCTTTGGCTAATTGGCATAACCTAGCTTCGGAAAGTCACCTACTGCTTCGACTCTTCGCGGACAATTTGCTACATCAATTCGTGCACTTTCCGACCCGAGGGCACAACCAGCTGGATTGTGTACTCTCCAACAACGAGGTGACCGATGTTCACTCTCGGGAGATCTTCCCTAATCTTGATCACTACCAGGTATCCTTCCTCTTACCTCTCTTATCCTTCACCCCTCGAGAAGACACACATTCGTTCAGGCGATTCACCAACTGGGAAGAGTTCCGCCGACTCTGTGACGCTGTTAACTGGAGGGACCTCTTTCTCCCAAACAATCTCTCCTCGTGCTTTTCCGAAGTTCATAACATCCTATCCTCCCACTACAACTCCGCCACCTCTATTCAAAACGTACATTCGACGAATAAGTTGAACGCTCTGTTTAAGGCACGGGACAACCTAGCACGCAGCTCTCGTCTACGCACTTCGTCACTTGCCCGCGCCCTAGCTCTGAGACGCATTGATGGACACATTAATCAGGTTATCAACAAACAAGCGCTCCACATCAAAAGACGCATCCGCTCAGCTCCTAACCCCCGGGCAAAATTCGCCATCATCAAACACCAATTGTTTCAAAAGCCCAAAACCTCGTATATTATCTTCTCTCAGTCAGACGACCTCTGCTTCGCTAACGATTATCTGACTCACCTTCTCGACTCATTTTCCACTCCCACTCCGCCTGTTGAGATGTTAGACAACGGAGACTCCGAGAACCTACGCTGGTTCTACGTCTCTCCGGCTTCCGTCGCCCAAGCAGTTAAAGACATTAAATCTAAACACCAATTTGATCAATACGGTGTCTCGGTCAGCATGATTGCTCTGCTTGGCTGGAACGTCTTCTCTCTAATTGCAGATGTTATTAATCATTGTCTCGAAACCACCTATCTTCCCCCGGACTGGCTTTGCTCGACGATCTCTCCTATCCCCAAAAATGGCACTTCCTCGATCTCATCATTTAAAGATCTCCGCCCCATTACTATCGTACCTTCTTTCACCAAAATCTTCGACAGGATCTTATACAACCTAATCTACCCTTTCATTAAGTCTCATGTAAACTTCTACCTCCTTGATGATCAACATGGATTTCTGAACGGCCGCTCATCTTCCACCAACTTAGTTAGTGTTCTCGATCATTGCTACTCTTCTTTCTCTAAAGGGCTTCAGTGCACTCCCTCTTCCTAGATATATCCAAGGCTTTTGACTCGCTGTCATTTTCAGCAATCGAATCTGCCTTAATGAGAAGCAGTATCTGCGGCAACGTTCTCAATTATATCAGTTATTATCTTCGAAACCGATATGCGACAGTAAAAGTTGGCAGTAGTCACTCGAGGCTAACCCATGTCCGATCCGGTGTTCCCCAGGGCTCCGTACTTGGTCCCATTCTCTTCAACCTTACACTCGCACACATACAGGTTAAAGACAATCTTTTCAAGCTGTTCAAATATGCGGATGACATGGTTATCGTATTCAGCAACCCCACAACATCCAACCCTTCCTCACCCCTTATATTGGAGCTCCTATCTTCGCTCCACTTGCAACTCAGCAGAATCGGTCTCAAACTAAATCCCACCAAAACTCGCTTAATGAGACTCTCGTCTGGTTGCCAACTACCCCCTCGACATAGAAATAATAGATTTGGCCAAACATCTCGGCATTCATTTCTCTAAGTCCTTAGACTTCTCCCCACACCTTACACACACTACTTCAAACTCTTCAAATGGGCCCGTCTGATCTGTTTTAAGACTAACAACCCCACTCTCCAACTCACATTATTCAAGGTCTACGTTCTGCCCCTCATTTCTTACGCCAGCGAATTCTACTGTCCTCTCACCCTCGCCTCCTCGTATACTATTGAACAGGTATCCTCCAGATTTCTTAAGCGAGTCTTCCCGAAATGCCAAAATTATAGGGAACGCCTACTTCTGGCTAACCTTCTTCCGCTTTGGTTCACACGTCACCTTCGAGTCATTTCTTTTATCCATAAGATCTCAACTTCCCTACCACTCTCCAACTTTGCCCACCCAAGTCACCACTACGCCACACGTTCTAGTAACTCTTCTATCCAAGCTAACCATACCCCCACCATATTTAAAAAAGTCTATCTCTTCTCCAAAGCCACTAATGTTTTCAACGCTCTTCCCACAGATATAAAGCTCCTATCCCAGCACGAATTCAAAAAGGCAGCCCATCAGTACTTCTTCAACAAACTTCTTTGCGATACCACCGATTGGAAACGAAACTGGTTCCTTCTCAATCCATAACATTTACTTCTCCCCAGGCTATTCTCTTTAACTTCTCTAATCTTCCACTTTACCTCCTTGGTCTTCATCCTTTCTTCTTGACTCACTGATACCTCTTCTCAACCCATTCGTGACCCCATCATATCCACGTAGTGGATACCTTACTAAGTTTTCCTCATCCAATTCTTTTCTTTCTTGTTTCAGCGGAGGACCGATAACCCAACAGGACATCGACTTTCCCTGGCCTTCCTTCAATCACAACCTCGTTCTACGGATGCCTGCGACCCGTGCAAGAAGCTCGTCTTCAATCCGACTGATTCCATCCATGTCCTGGCTATGCTCCATCAACTGAATCTCCACGACAATGGACTCCATCGACCGATGTCTGCCTACGATCCGCCATCTTTATTATCTTTATTTTCGAACTCACTTTTACCTAGAAGCTCTGACAATTCATGGACTTTCTCCAATTGATCTTGTCTAGTCAAATGGAATTTTGTTCTTATTTATTTTTCACCAGATTGAACTATCTTGACGTTTTTGATAACATTTCCCTTCCCAAACCCCCCTGCCATCAAATACTTTGCTAGTCACAATTCCACTCACCTCCACATATCCTACCCTTGATTTGTTATCTCAATGGTCGGGCCAGTTGGCCTTTGATGCCAAATAAATGTACTATTATTATTATTATTTATATAGTTATTATCGCTACTTAAGTTCAAGTCCGCTATGTCCTGCACTAACCTACTTGTGTCCTCAAATTTAATATCGGTATCCATGAATATACGAGATAACAATTAAATCGATACTTACAGTTAGGCAATCGGAAAGTGAAAGTCGGAAGCTGTTCCGCACCGTAATTTATCTAGAGAGATGGAATACTTGAACCAAAGATACAAACAATTATACCTGTTCCTAGGCTCCTGTTCCTTTCTGTTTTATATTAGAACAAAAAGGCAATTGATGGAGCAATATATTTGAGGATGAAATAATCGTTTAGTATGGAAAAATGTTAAAATGCAGCAGACCAAAATTACAATACCAGTCAAGGAGCGAGATACTCAAAAACTGAAAATAGCGCACAATTTTAAAATCAAGTATTTAAACAAAGAATGTTCTGGAAAATAAAAAGAAAAAATTCTTTCCAAATAAAGTTCGTTACAATCAGCTATGGTGGTTTAAATTTATCAGTCAATGTTATTTTACAAAAGGCGGAGGAATATAACATCCTCCACATACACCACCTTCTCAAAAAAACGGCTAGTAATAGACGTAATTATAGTTCTTCGGCTGACGATGTATTCTTCCAGAACGAGTTTTGACGTCGTCATCTCGCCCGGTACAACATTTTCTGGTTCTTCAAAATCAATTGGTATCGATAAATAGTTTTCATGCTGTGATTCAGTAGAATAATATTTTGCTATATTAGACAACGCTTCTTCAGAGTTCTGCATTTCATTAGGTACCTGTATGATGGGATTGCACACATCAGATTCGCCCATCGAACGGTCATTTGACGCATCTGTTAATTCAGTCATACCGTCAATCCAGATAAACTGGGGAATACAGCAATCCAACGTAACACAATCCTCAATGCCATTTATTTCTATGATGTTATTCGTGTCAGTCATCTTCTTGACCTTGTATGGTCCTTTGTAAAATGGTGTCAGGCAGTTCTTCCTATTCTCATTATTTATATACACTTGCGAAGCCGATTTTAAATCAGAGGACACATAGCATTTGGTTTTAGCTTTTGTAGTCTTGGTCGGGGCCAAACGACACATCTTGTCTCTAAGTGCTTCTACAAACCAATTAACATAACTAGAAGCCCAATCAAGACTACTTGGAGTTTCTATTAGAAGATATCCAGGCAACCTTAATGGTTCTTCATAAATCAATTCTGCTATAGAAGTTCCTTATTGCGCCCTATATCTGTTGCCATGGCGAGTAGTACTATAGGAAGATCGTGTATCCAGCTTGTTCGACTAGTACACATTAATGCAGCTTTCAGTTCACGATGTAGCCTTTCTATCATCTCATTCGCTCGTGGGTTATACGCGCTAGTATGTATTACAGTGGTTCCCATGATGTTGAGGGATCTTACGAAAAGCTCTGACATAAATTGACTACCACGATCACTAGTGACCTTTTCCGGAACACCATAACTCGATATCCAATTATGTAGAAACGCGAACAAGACTTCTTGCGCTGTAATGTCTTTTAAAATCGCCACTTCAAATTGACGACTAAATCTATCTACCATAGTCAGCAAGTGTTTGTTTCCATTTACTTCAGGCATCTCGACAATGTCTGTGTGTACGTGTCTGAACCCTCCGATTGGTATTCCAATGTTCTTTATCTCGGTTCTTGTATGTCTCCACACCTTAAACGTTTGACACTTGGCACAGGCTCTTACCCATATCCGTATGTCTTTAGACATGTGCTGCCATACATATCTGTCGTTGATTAATCGAATGGTGGCTTTAATGGAAGGATGACCCATGTCATGAAACACTTGGATAATCTTGCCCCGTAACTCCAATGGCACATATGGTCGTGGTTGACTTCTAGATGTTTCGCATAACAACCACTTGCCACTTATGAGCTTACGAACATATCCTGGTCTTTTGGACAATACTAATGTAAAGGGATCCGATCCTTGCGCTTCCTCGATTTGACTAACGAAATCGTGCATTGATTCATCTAAATTTTTCAATGGACCTTGAAATATCAGCTCGACATCAGCTTCATTCGGTCGGCTAAGTGCATCTGCTACCACATTCTCTTTGCCAGCAATATGAGACACAGTGAAATCGAACTCTGCTAACCGTGTTATTTGGGAATTTACTCTACGAGAGTAATTAAGCCTAGCTGTTTTACCAAGTATGCTGATCAATGGCTTATGATCGGTCAATAACTTAAACTTGTGACCATCTAAGTAATGCTCGAAGTGTAGCACTGCGGCATACACTGCTAGAAGCTCTTTGCCAAACGTATCATAACGTTTTTCTCGATCATTAAGCTTACGGCTATAAAACCCAATCGGTCTTACTATGTCCTGATCTCTTTGCTGTAGCACTGCCCCTAATGCAACATCTGAGGCATCTGTGATTAGTTCGAAAGGTTTTTCCCAATCTACAGGTGCTAATGTGGTTACGTCACTTAACATATCCTTGGCCTTTTGGAAATTTTCTTGGTCATCTTGACTCAAGTTTATAGGCCAAGATTTCTTGATCGTACTCTTTTCACGAGTGAGATGGCTTGTCAACAATCCAAGAATTCCCGCTAGACCTGGAATGAATCGACGATAATAGCTGATCATACCCAAGAACCTTCGCAACTGGCGTACGGTTTGGGGTTCCGTTACGTCCTTAATAGCTTGGACCTTATCTTCCAAAGGTTTAATTCCGTCTTTGGAAGGTATATGACCAAGGTATTTCACTGAAGAGCAACCTATATTACTTTTATTAGGTTTGACCACTAATCCATATTGTTCCAGCCTGGTCAAAACCGTTTCCAAATGCGTACGATGTTCATTTCGGGAGCGACTAAAAATAATTATGTCGTCTATATATACCCTCGCAAATGGACAATTCTGAAGGATTTCTTCAGCCAAACGCTGGAATGTCTGACTGGCATTTTTCAAACCAAAAGGCATTCGAAGAAATTCATGCGATCCCCCTCCTGGAAATCTGACTGCGGTGAGTGGTATCGAACTTTCTTCCATTGGTACCTGATAGTACGCTTTCTGGAGATCTAAAGTTGAATAAACCTCATATCCCATTATATCTCGGAGCAAGGTACTCTGGTTAGGGAGAGGATAAGAATCACCCTTCGTCACTGAGTTTAATAGACGATAATTCCCACAAACCCTCCATTGACCCGGTTCAGGTTTGGGAACTACCACTATTGGGGAAGCAAAATTGGAATTTGACCTTCTACAAATCCCCTCTTCGCGCAATTGGTGAAATTCTGACAAAGCAACTTGTTGCTTGTGTTGTGCCAATGGTTGAGCCTTTGGTGAACAAGGCAACGGAGCCACCAATTCTATCTGGTGTTCTACTCCTGTCTTCAGACCTATCCTTTTGGCACTGAAAGGCTGAAACACTGCTAGGTGCTTCTCGATTATATCGGCAAAGTCATGTGCGACTGATGGACGAGGTAAGAGGACTGTTCTAACTGCCGACGTGTTAGAATCAGTAGGTGTTGCTATCCCTACGCCTTCTGCGATAGTCCTAGCTATGGGGTCTAATGTCAGCTTGAAATGTGTCAAGAAATCCATGCCAATGATATGGTCCTTGACATCGGCTACTATAAAATATTCCATCGGAAGGAAGATTTCTGGCCTAATGTTACCGACATTTCTTTCATCCCTTTTACTCCAATCGGACTACCGTTAGCGGCCCATAGTTGATAATCAAATGTGGGGCAATCTGCTTCCACCACGTCTGACCTAACTATGCTTACCTCAGCACCCGTATCAATGAGAAATTCTAATCCAGATAATTCATCCTTAATAATGAACTTGTTGCTGGACAATCCGACAATGTTTTCCAGATCTCCGCTTAGTGAGAATCGGACTCTCTTGCCTTCTATCTCGGTGCTATTTGTTCTAGTCGCATCTTTAGCTTTGAGTATGCCTTTTAAAGGCATATCTGGGAGCCTTTGCAATGGAACCCCCCTACGGCTCCTACTAGCGGGGGTTTTGTCCTTTTCCCGGTGATAGATTTCTCTCAACCGGTTTTGTGCTTCCTTTCCATCTGGGTCCACCTAATCGCGGGTAAATACAATTCTCGCCTTGGCACTTCGCACTGCGTCCGTATTCGCAATGTGCCTTACACCATCCGCGTGGCCCTTCGAAGCGTTGACGCGAGTGACTCCCTCGACGTCTATTATACTTATCCTGACTCTGAAGTTGTGCAATATCACTACGCAAGCTAGCAACTTCTCTACATAAGAAACGCAAAGTTTCTTGTATAGTCAGGTGGTTTTCGGTATCTGCCCTGACTGGCTGCATCGTTACAGAATCTGCTATTACAGCATGTACTTGTGGTTCTTGCTGTTTATACACGCCGTCTAACCCTCTGAGTTTTGTTGGCCAATCTATGTTCATTGTGCCAAATACTTCCAATGTTGTTCTGACTCTAATTGGTAGCTCAGCTGTAAAAATGGAGTTGACTACATCTCTAGATATATTCAACCTGGAAGCTTTTGTGCAAAGGCGTTCATAAAATTCGGACGGTAGTTGACGCCCCATTTTTTCTAAGCGTAATAATTCGCACATTTGCGCTGATCTTCCAGGCTGATATCTCTGTTGAATTTCAGCCATTAATAACTCAAATGCATTGTACGGCTTTTCTTCTACAGTTCTGTCTCTGAAATTTTCCAAGGCATTTCGGAAATTTTCAGGCAATGCCATCCATGCTGCAACAAATTTCTCCATAGGGTTCACGATATTATAAGCACTGAATATCATTTGGGCATCTCCTACCCAACTTGAATGTTTTTCTGATTTATACTGTGGTAGACTTAAAATTCTTGGACTGGCGCGGTCGCCAAATTTTGTTGAGGCCCCTAACCTATTCGTGTCTGTAAGCCCCATAGATGCCAGATCGCTGGAAGTCCTAAAATTCACAGTAGAGTCTGATAGGCTTATATGGTTATTATCGCTACTTAAGTTCAAGTCCGCTATGTCCTGCACTAACCTACTTGTGTCCTCAAATTTAATATCGGTATCCATGAATATACGAGATAACAATTAAATCGATACTTACAGTTAGGCAATCGGAAAGTGAAAGTCGGAAGCTGTTCCGCACCGTAATTTATCTAGAGAGATGGAATACTTGAACCAAAGATACAAACAATTATACCTGTTCCTAGGCTCCTGTTCCTTTCTGTTTTATATTAGAACAAAAAGGCAATTGATGGAGCAATATATTTGAGGATGAAATAATCGTTTAGTATGGAAAAATGTTAAAATGCAGCAGACCAAAATTACAATACCAGTCAAGGAGCGAGATATTCAAAAACTGAAAATAGCGCACAATTTTAAAATCAAGTATTTAAACAAAGAATGTTCTGGAAAATAAAAAGAAAAAAATCTTTCCAAATAAAGTTCGTTACAATCAGCTATGGTGGTTTAAATTTATCAGTTAATGTCATTTTACAAAAGGCGGAGGATTTAACATCCTATACAAGGGGTCGTTCTAGAACAGGTTATTTAATAATTCTGTTTTTCGCATCTACTTCTTTCCAGATTATTTGTTTGGGTGTTTTGTATGAGACAGGTTTCCCATCCCAATTTGCCTAACATTAAGTGTCAATTTAATAATTAAATTTTATAAAAATGGATGCTAATCTTAAATTTGAAGACACAAGCAAGTTAGCGCAAGACAGCAGGTTTGAATTTAGCAGAGGCGAATGAAAATATAAGCTTATCAGGTTCTACTGTAAATTTTAGGACTTCAAACGATCTGGCCTCTATGGGGTTCTCAGACAAGAATAGGTTAGGAGCCTCTTCAAAAGCACAAAAACCCGAGTGGTCGTGCTCGTGGATTTCTATAATTTTGAAATGAGGTCAAAACCAGAATTACCAAGAGCGCCTACTCCTGGCTAACCTTCTTCGACTGTGGTTTACATATCATTTACGAGTCATTTATTTCGTTCATAGGATCACAGCTAGCCTATCACTATCGAACTTCGCTCAACCAAGTCACCACTATGCTACACGCGATAGCAACTCTTCAATCCAATCCAACCCCGCTCTCATTATATTTAATGAAGTCTAACTCTTTTATAAAGCCCCAAAGATATTCAACGCTCTCCTCGCGGAAATAAAGCTCCTATCCCATCACGGATTTAAAAAAGCGGCTCACAATTACTTCTTTAACAAATTCCTATGCAAGACGTCTGATTGGAAGCGAAACTGGTTCCTCCTTAGCCCATTACACTTCTTTTTATCCCTAGGCATGAAGTCTCTTCTGGCTAAACTCTTCTTTCAACTATTCACCCATGATTCTCAAATTCAAATAAGGACTCATCGATACCATTTCTATTCTCATTTGCATTCTACCTCATCCTAATATTGAATACTATGCCACACTCTGCACTAATAAATCTCTTCTTTTTGTTTCAACAAACAATCGGAAATTCAAAAAGCCTATTGGACAATCTGGCATTCATCGGACTTTGGTTCCTCCACGCATTCCATCAGCCGTGACATAGCTCAATTGAAGTCAGTGATCTCTGCACGCAACAGTGGCGTGCAGACTCTCTTCTATCTAGGCGATTCTTCCTAATCCAATGAAATTTCCATTCCATCAGATGGATCTATCAAGAAATTGATGAAAGGACTTCCCTTTCTCAATTCCCTCCTCTCTTATTGTCATATACAATTACATTCACCTTTAAGTTTCCTAATTTTGATTTGTACCTCATCATTTCAACTGTTGGGCCTGTTAGCCATTGTTGCCAAATAAATGTTTTATTATTATTATTATTATGATAATAATAATAATAATAATAATAACAGAATAGAATAGAATAGAATAGAATATCTTTATTTGGATTCAAACCACACATATTCCATCAAATAATAAAATTGGAAATTGTACAATATATACTAAAAAAATTATCACATCACAATAATTGTGCAATTAATCTCATGTAGATAGGTATATCTCACTAGTTGTACAATACAATATATCAATATCAGAAAGTTCGACTGAAAAGAATAATATATACATCATCAAATTAGGAACAATTAAGGTATAATTCGAGTGTAACATTATGCAAAAATTGAGAACCATGACTAGCAATTGATTGTATGTAATGTTAACTAATTTGAAGATATAGTGCATAACATTTCAATTATAATAATACAAAACTTGGAAATAAAAATCTCAAAAAAATCTGTTTCCGATAACAATTATCCTTGTCTTTTATTCAACCATGAGAAAGTATTATCATAATCAAAAAAATAAAAAATATCAGCAAGATTGCAGACTTTTTCAAGTTCAGTAGATCGAGTTTTAAAAGACATCTTAGATGGAGGCATTTCTCTAAGCCCCTTCGGCAATTGGTTATAAATTTTGTAGATTTTCGAGAAAGAGAATAACTTGCTCGCTACATTCCCCACCAAAGGAGGAGATATTGCCAAATGTCCAGATCTAGTTCCAACTTCATGACTCTTTCTTATCGGAGTCATATAGGCACCAGTCCACTGGTTCAAATGGAAAACATTTATACAATAACACATCCTCCGAAACCACAGAGATTGCAATGACACAAACTGTAATCTAGAGGCGTATAGTAATAATAATAATAATAATAATAATAATAATAATAATAATAATAAATATAATAATAATAATACATCTATTTGGCATCAAAGGCCAACTGGCCTGACCATTGAAGTAACACATCAATGGTAGGATATGTGGAGGTGAATGAAATGGTGACTGGCAAAGTATTTAATAGCAGAGGGGAGAAGTTGATGAAGGAAAAAGTTATCATCAACTTCATGATAGTTGAATCTGGTGAAAAAAAGTAAAAACGAAATTCGATTTGACTAGACAAGATCAATTGGAGTTCAGTCCATGAATTGTCCGAGCATCAAGGCGGGATAGGTTGGGTCCGGACAGATGAGTTCAAGTGTGAGATCAAAAATGATGGCGGACCGGAAGCAAACGTCGACCGACGGAGTCTTTTGTCGTGGAAATTGAATTGATCGAGCGTAGCATAGACCAGGATGGAGTCGACTAGATTGACGCAAGTGAGTCATGCAGGAATCACTGGCGTCCGTTGAACGAGGTTATGATTGATGGAAGACGAGGGGGAGTAGATATCCGATGCAAACCGTTGGTGGATCGGCAGGGCTTTTAAGTTTCCGGTCTTCCGCTGAAACAAGAAGGAAAAGGATTGGATGAGCAAATCGTAGTAAAGTATCCACTATATGGACATGATAGGGTGGAAAATGAGCTGAGAAGTGGTATCAGGGAATCGAGACTGAAAGATTTAAAACCAGATGTAAAGTGGAAGATTAGATGACTGCCTGAGAGGGTTATTATTATTATTATTATTATTATTATTATTATTATTATTATTATTATTATTATTATTATTATTATTCTATTTTCTAGATTTCTCGTCTCATCTCATTTCTTGGAATCTTCTACATTTGGAATTTACTTATATATTTTGAGGATATACTTTTTATCTCATCAAAATTATATATATATATATATATATATATATATATATATATATATATATATATCTTTATTGTGTCCATTTCCTTCGAATATTACGCAGTATATTTCTAATTAGGAAGAAAAACACATTAATAACAAAGTGGATAATGGCCATTTATTTGGAGAATACCAAAATTCGCTCTACAATCTTTCATTTCCATACATTCTTGGTTTTCATTTGAATATGTGGGTGGTAACAAATATGACTCGGTTTTCTATTTATTGTTTTGGCTGATTGGTAAGTGTGTTTGCGATTGTGTCTGTGTGTGCCTGTTTGCATGTAGTGATCCTTCTCAGTGTTTTGCAAAGTGATGTCTGAGATCCGGTTATTATAGTATTGATGACTTGAGAATTAACCATTGGTTCGAATTGTTCGCTGTTACGTCCTCCTTTCAAATCCTTCAACTACCACACCCGCCTGATAAAAGCGCGACTATGTAAATCCAGATCGATGTTGATCGATCCATTCTCACTTTATCAGCCGTCTATCACGCTCACGCCACCAGTTGAAAACTCTCCCATGCTTTTCCTCCCAGTCTAACCCTCTTTACCATAGATCTCTTTCAGTAATTCTTATCAATTGTAGATTATTTACGCTCAAAATCAAATAACAGCGAGCATTTTTATCCTCAAACAAGCTAGATATGTTCTTTCTTGTTGAAAAGTGGCTGTCTCCTTCCATAAACTGCGATGATCTTTTCCTCATCAATGGTTACAATTTCTTTTGAAATGACAGAACTCTTGGTCGAGGAGGTGGTCTGGCTGCTTATGTCCGATCCTCTCTCTGCCTAAACGTTTTTCTGCATCTAACACCCTAGGATATGAATTTTTCATTTCAGATACTGATTTTAGACCAAAGCTTATTTGTTTGCGTTGTCTACAGACACTCAAATCTCTCATTAATCGACGACATTCGTGGGGCCCAAATTATGTCCACATTTTCTTTCAACATTCCAATCAATACATCGTTTTGGGTGACCTTAATCTTAATCTGGCTGACTGGCACAATCTAACTTCAGAAAATCATTCGCTGTTTCAGCTTTTTGCGGACAACCTACTAAAAAATTGTGTACTTCCCTACCCGAGTAAACATCCAACTCGATTGCATTCTCTACAACTAAGATGTGACCAATGTTTACTCTCGGGATATCTTACCTAATCTTGACCACTGCTAGATATCCTTCTTTATTCTTATATCCTCTATCTGAAGGGAGAGCATTCAATCATTCAGGCGTTTCACTGACTGGAAAGAGTTTAGCCGGTTCTGTGTTGACGCTAATTTGAGAGATCTAATTCTACCAGACAAGCTCTCCTCGTCGATAACTTCTTATCCTCCCCCTTTACTTCTGCCACCTCTATTCAACCCATCTACTCTACGAACAAGTTAAACACAGTGTTAATAGCAGGCGACAACCTTTCACATAATTCTAGATTACGTCCATCATCATTTGTTTGTGCTCTCACACTCCGACGTATCAATGAGCTCATTACACAGGTAAACAACAAACAAGTGCTCAAAATCGAAAGACGCATCCGAACAGCACCCAAGCTCCGAATAAAATTTGTAGTCATCAAAAACCAATTGCTACAAAAGTTCAGAACCCCAGACATAAACTTCTCTTGGTCGGACGACTCCAGCTTTTCCGAAGACTTTCTGAACAATCTCGTAGACTCTTTTTCCATTCCCAGACCGGCTGCTGAGTTGCTCGATAATGGAAACGCTGATGATCTACGTTAGTTCAATATTTTGCCGGCTTTCGTCGTTCAAGCAATCAGAGGTATCAAATCTAAACACAAATTTAATCAATACGGTGTTTCAGTCAGTGTGATTGTCCTTCTCGGTTGGAATTAATTCTCTCTGGTTGCTGATGTTATCAACAGATGCTTCGAAACTACCTATCTTCCCCTGCAGTGGCTTAATTCCACAATCTTTTCTATTCCAAACAATGACACATGACTAATCTTCTCATTCAAAGATCGCCGCCGAATAACTATCGTCCTTGCTTTTACTGAAATCTTCGACAAGGTCTTATATAACTTAATCTACAATTTCATTAAGTCTCAACATAACTTCTGCCCCCTCGATGATCAATTCGGCTTCTTAAATGGCCGCTACTCTTCCACTAATTACTGCTACTCTTCTATTTCTAAAGGTCATGAATGCACTCTCTTCTTCCTAGATATATCTAAGGCTTTTGATTCATTATCATTTTCGGAAATTTAATCCGCCTTATTGAGCAGTGGGATTTGTGACGGCGTCCTCAATCTTATCATTTACTATCTTGGAAACCGTTACACAACTGTAAAATTCGGAAATAGTCACTCGAGGTCATCTTACATCCGATCTGGTTTCCGTCAGGGTTCAGTATTTGGTCCAATAATTTTCAACCTAACACTCTCACAGGTGCAGGTTGAGGACAACTTGTTCAAATCTGCAGATGACATTGTAAAAGTATTCAGTAACCCAACAGCATCCAACCCTTCCTTACTTCTTATCGCACAACCTCTTTCTTCACTACACTCACAGCTTAGCAAAATCGGTCTTAAACTAAACCCCGATAAGACTCGCCTGATGAAACTTACCTCCGGCCCATTCTGTTCTCGCTCGAATACAAATCGTTCCATTAGAATTGAAATATTTGACTCGGCCAAGCCTCTTGGTATCTATTTTTCTAAATCAATGGATTTCTCCCCACATCTTGAACAAACTATTTCCAAACTCTTCAAGTGGGTCTGTTTGATCTGTTTCAAGTCTAACAACACCACTTTCTATGTGTTACCCTACCTATCATATGCTAGCGAATTTTACTGCCCTCTCACACTAGCCTACTCTTACGTAATAGAACAGATTTCTTCCAACTTTCTAGAGCGAGACTTCCCTCACAGCCAGAATTATCGGAAACGCCTGCTCCTGGCTAATCGTCTGCCGCTATGGTTTACCCGACACAAGGCATTTCTATCAGTCATAAGGTCACAACTTACCTATAACCGTCAAATTTTGCTCACCCAAGTCACCACTACGCTACGCGCTTTAGCAACTCTTCAATTCAATCCAATCATACTCCAGATATATTTTAAAAAATCGATCTCTTCTCCAAAGCCGCAAGTGTTGGGCCTGTTGGTATTTTTTGCTAAATAAATTTATTATTATTATTATTATTATTATTATTATTATTATTATTATTATTATTATTATTATTATTAATATTATTATTATAGAAGAAGATATTTTCTCTGACAAAATGAAACAGTAATTGATTAATTTAAACAACCGTGGTTGATTGGAACGAATATTATTTTTCTAAATATTCGTTTAATTTCTACAATATTCTGTTTTAAATACTTTGCAGTATATATACTTCAGATTTGTGCGTAATTCGAGTTTTCTGGATTCTGTGATTGTCTAGCGTGATTTTCTCTAGCAAGCTTCATTTGCCTTTTTATTTATCATTTCGATTTTACAAATTTTTATTTGCACAATATAAGTCTTGCAAATGAGTTTCCGTTTCCATTTGTGTATTTTGGGGTCGTTCAGGACCAGGTAATTTAATAATTCTGGTTCTTGTGTCTAATCATTTCCGGGTTAATTATTCTGGTGCAGCGTTGCGTAAGAAGTTTACAGTCTGTGGAGGAAGATAAATCCTCCGCCAAATGTAAAATAACATTAACTGATAAATTTAAACCACCATGGCTGATTGTAACGAATTTTATTTAAAAAGAATTTTTTCTTTTTATTTTCCAGAACATTCTTTGTTTAAATACTTGACTTTGAATTGTGCGCCATTTTCAGTTTTCGAGTGTCACGCACCTCGACTGGTTGTATCATCTGTTGATCTGCTGCTATTTTAAACATTTTTTCTCTAGTAAAACGAATACATATTAACAATATATTTCTGCTATAATTGTCTTATATTCTGTTATTGAAGCAAACATAGAAGGGACGTTCTGGAACAGGTAATTTGATTATTCTGTTGTTCACGTATATCTCCTTCCAGATTATTTGTTCGGGAGTTGGAGCGAGACAACTTTCGCATTCCGATTGCCTAACATTAAGTGTCGATTTAATTATTAAACTAACCAGACATGGAGGCTGATATTAAATTTGAGGACACAAGTAGGTTAGTACAGGATATTGCGGATTTGAATTTAGCAGATGCGAATGGAAATATAAGCATATCAGACTCTACTGTAAATTTTAGGACTTCAAGCGATCTGGCATCTATGGGGTTCTCAGACACGAATAGGTTAGGAGCCTCAACAAGTCCTTCAAATATTAATAGATTAATTAATTATATATTTAAGTGTGATTAGCATGGAGGCTAATCTTAAATTTGAGGACACTGAAATCTTAATAGATATGAAAGATTCCTATAGGCACACTAAGGCTAAATCTAGATTGGCGTCTATGTGGCTCTCATCAGCTAATAAGGCTGAAGCCTTTACAATTATATCAAACCAGACTTTTGCTCTACAAAATCACTTAATTTTTTTCTGAGGAAATAATTTCCTCTACGGTGAGTATTATAATAATTTTGCACGTTCTTTGAAATTTTGGTTTAATTGCTTATAATTTATTCATTTGTATCAACATATCATATAAATGTGAAGTACTATAATTCCTCTTAAAAATTAATTTAATTTTTATTTTGGAAATGTGAAATGTAACGCTTTATCTAGAGTGTTGTGCAACGTTATGAACAAGTCGACAGAGTAATCATTACTGTTGGTGATCATTAGGAGAGCCAGGGAAAAATTCACTGGCTAATGTCGTAGTGAATTAGAGTACCAATGCAGATGCGGATGTAAAGAATTTCTTTAAGACATTTTTATGTGTTTTGTTCGTAGGTTAATAATCTTTTGGGTAAATACACGTAAACCAGTAACTTAGACAAAGCACACTGTTTTGAATTATTGTACCAAGGCATTCATGAGATTTTCTGATGATTTTTGGTAGCACCAAGAAAGCTGGCAAACGCATAACTCCGATTCATGACTGAATTGATGAGGATTTTCTTGGATACGCAGCAGCTAGAGATTGGCGTGACTGATGGTTAGCTGAAATGGTGAAGCAGATGGGTAAAACAAATATACGACAGGGGGCGTAAATGGTCCGTGTACTAGAAACACGTCAGTATTTGCTATTAGCAAGCAAGTTAGAGTGTGTTGCTTGGGAACTAAATTGCGCTTATATTTAGGTGCAGGTCGCTTGTGATTGGTTTATGGATTGCGTTCTGTCTCACTGGTACAATGTAAGTCAATTAAATTGCGTATATTTAGAATACCTTTAAAAGATTATTTACCTTTTCCTTGTGTTGCAATCCGAGATGTTTGCATCCGCTGTCTTCCTGAATTTTACAAATATTTCGATTTCAGGATATGGAGGTCCATATCTGGAGGTCGAAATATCTTGAAAAAAACAGGTAGACAGCGAATGCAAATATCTTGGATCGCAACACGAGAAAAAGTTTAATAATCTATTCTCTGTCATGCAATATGTTTCTTTTAATTAACAAGATATCGGTCACATAATTTAACTCTTTAAATCGTTTTCCTCTTTGATAAAAGACTAAAGAAAAGAAACATTTCTCTTTACAAGGCTTTATTAGTACTGTTGAGCAGAGTTTGAACACAGTTAAGCTGTAGGGGTATTTTGCGGGGTTGCTATCTAGTTCGTGATTTTATACCCGTCCTACATATCAATGGTGGCTATTATTACTACCCGTGCACCTAATCAGTCTCTGATCCTTTTCGGAAGATTGATATGAGAAAGCCGAAACTTGGTTTCATACATATATTAGATATAATGGTGCAAATAGAAATATAATTCACAGTTAGTCCACACTGACCACGTGTAGGTCGACAATAAAAACAGATATTAACGCAAGAATAGGTCTTAAGCACCATTCACAGTTAAACTAAATTGTCCGTCTTCTAGACGACAAAAGTTAAAATGATTTATGTTTACAAAGAGAAATGTTTTATGCACAATCAGTTATTCGCATATAAATGTCTGAATTGAACTGTATTTCTACCATCGATTTAAAATATATGAAAATATGGAAAAGGTTATCGTTAAAAGCTATCACTAAAAATGAAGGGGTAAGCCCAATAAAGACTTCAATGACAAAAACTCGATTGAAAATACATGATGACATGAATGGAATCAAGGTTAAAAGTTAGCACTAAAAAGGAATATGTAAAACGTTTAAAGACTTCAATGACAAAAACTCGATTGAAAATACATGATAATATGAATAGAATCAATGTTAAAGGTTATCACTAAAGATGAATATATGAACCGTTTGAAGACTTCAATGACAAAACTCACAAATGTTTAGTTCCCTGCTTGTTAGGGTTTTGATTCATGTCAATATATTAATCCATTATTCTATGTGTATAGTAACTCATTCACATAAATAACGAATAATCCAACTAAGCGAAATAAATCCGCAGTGACACTATAGTCCACCGCGTGATCCTTGTGGATCGCGCGCGCTTCTGTTTATTTAATAAAAACCCTATTAATTACAAATAAAATTGCAGTTCAAGAAATATCGATTAAAACTGCTTAAAACTAACAGAGATTTTTCCTAAAATCACAGTTAAGAGAAATATTGTGTAAGAACAGAGTTAGAATATTTTACCTTAAAGAGCACTGTATCGAACATCGTTAGGTTGTAACACGGAGCCGCGTGTTACAAAGCGGCTGGTTTTTGATCGACCCATAGGTTAACCAAAAATATTCTGTAGGAGGTTTTGTAGCTAATGTAAGAGGTTTTGCGGGGTAGCTGTCTATTTAGTGATGCTATACCATTCCTACATATGCCTGGTAGCTGCTGTTGAGATCCGTGCTTATGATTAGTCCCCGACCTTTTTCCGATGGGTGATGTGAGAAGGCTAAGTCGAATCATCATACGTATATTGTAAACAATGTTGCAAAGAAAAAACTAAATCCACTGTTAGTCCAAATAGACCGTGGTCTAGCCGGCAACAAGACGATATATTGTCAATACAAGTAATTAACAATTCACAAACGTCTGAATCGTGATGAATACGTGTAAATTAATAATAATAATAATAATAATAATAATAATAATAATAATAATAATAATAATAATAATAATAATAATAATAATAATACATTTATTTGGCATCAAAGGCCAACTGGCCCAACCATTGAAATAGCAAATCAAGGGTAGGATATGTGGAGGTGAGTGGAATTGTGACTAGCAAAGTATTTAATAGCAGGGGGAGGGGTTGGGGAGGGGAAAAGTTATCATTAACATCAAGATAGTTCAATCTGGTGAAAAATAAATATAAACGAAGTTCCATTTGACTAGACAAGATCAATTGGAGATAGTCCGTGAAGTATCAGATCTTCAAGGTGAATGTGAGATCGAAAACAAAGATGAAGATGAAAAGATGGCGGCCCGGAGGTAGACGTCGACCGATGGAGTCCATTGTCGTGACGATTGAATTGATGGAGCAAAGCATGGACATGGATGGAGTCAGCAGGATTGAGGCGAGCGAGTCTTGCAGGGATCGCAGGCATCCGTAGAACGTGATTGTGATTAAAAGAAGACCAAGGAGAGTCGAAGTCCGAAGCGAACCGTTGGTGGATCGGTAGGGCTGTTGGGTTTCCGGTCCTCCGCTGAAAAAAGAAAGAAAAGAGTTGGATGAGCAAAACGTAGTAGAGTATCCACAACGTGGATATAATGGGGTTAGGAATGGGCTGAGAGGTGGTATTAGTGAATCTAGAAGAAAAGAATAAGACAAGAGAGGTAAAGTGGAAGATTAGATGGCTGCCTGAGGGATTTAACCCTACGAAGTTAGTAAAGAGGATAGCCTGGGGTGAAGTAAATGTTATGGATTGAGAAGGAACCAGTTTCGTTTCCAATCGGTCGTATCACAAAGAAGTTTGTTGAAGAAGTACTGATGGGCTGCCATTTTGAACTCGTGCTGGGGTAGGAGCTTTATGTCTGTGGGAAGAGCGTTGAAGACATTAGTGGCTTTGGAGAAGAGATAGATTTTTTTAAATATGGTGGGGGTATGGTTGGCTTGGATAGAAGAGTTACTAGAACGTGTGGCATAGTGGTGACTGGGGTGGGCAAAGTTGGAGAGTGGTAAGCAAGTTGTGATCTTGTGGATAAAAGAAATGACGCGAAGGTGACGGGTGAACCAAAGCGGAAGAAGGTTTGCCAGGAGAAGGCGTTCCCTATAGTTTTGGCATTTCGGGAAGACTCGCTTTAGAAATCTGGAGGATACCTGTTCAATAGTATAGGAGGAGGCGAGGGTGAGAGGACAGTAGAATTCGCTGGCGTAGGAAATGAGGGGCAGAACGTAGACCTTGAATAACGTGAGTTGGAGAGTGGGATTGTTAGTCTTAAAACAGATCAGACGGGCCCATTTGAAGAGTTTGGAAGTAGTGTGTGTAAGGTGTAGGGAGAAGTCTAGGGATTTTGAGAAGTGAATGCCAAGATGTTTGGCCGAATCTATTATTTCTATATCAAGGGGGTAGTTGGCAACCGGGATAGAGCAGAATGGATCAGAGGAGAGTTTCATTATGCGAGTTTTGGTGGGATTTAGTTTGAGGCCGATTCTGCTGAGCTGCGAGTGGAGCGAGGATAGGAGCTCCGATATAAGGGATAAGGAGGGGTTGGATGTTTTGGAGTTGCTGAATACGATAACCATGTCATCCGCATATTTGAACAGTTTGAAAAGGTTGTCATCAACCTGTATGTGCGCGAGCGTAAGGTTGAAGAGAATGGGACCAAGTACGGAGCCCTGGGGAACACCGGATCGGATATGGGCTGGCCTCGAGTGACTACTGCCAACTTTTACTGTCGCATATCGGTTTCGGAGATAGTAACTAATAAGATTGAGAACGTTGCCGCAGATACCGCTTCTCAGTAAGGCGGATTCGATTGCTGAAAATGACAGCGAGTCAAAAGCCTTGGATATATCCAGGAAGAGGAGAGTGCACTGAAGCCCTTTAGAGAAGGAGGAGTAGCAATGATCGAGAGCACTAACTAAGTTGGTGGAAAAGGAGCGGCCATTCATAAAGCCATGTTGATCATCGAGGAGATAGAAGTTTACATGAGACTTAATGAAGGGGTAGATTAGGTTGTATAAGATCCTGTCGAAGATTTTGGTGAAAGAAGGGACGATAGTAATGGGGCGGAGGTCTTTAAATGATGAGATCGAAGAAGTGCCATTTTTAGGGATAGGAGAGATCGTCGAATTGAGCCAGTCCGGAGGAAGATAGGTGGTTTTGAGACAATGATTAATAACATCTGCAATCAGAGAGAAGACGTTCCAGCCTAGAAGGGCAATCATACTGACCGAGACACCATATTGATCAAATTGGTGTTTAGATTTAATGTTTTTAATTGCTTGGGCGACGGAAGCCGGAGAGACATGGAACCAGCGTAGGTTCTCGGTGTCTCCGTTGTCTGATATCTCAACAGGCGGAGTGGGAGTGGAAAAGGAGTCGAGAAGGTGAGTCAGATAATCATTGGCGAAGCAGGGGTCGCCTGACTGAGAGAAGTTGATAAACGAGGTTTTAGGCTTTTGCAGCAATTGGTGTTTGATGATGGCGAACTTTGCCCGGGGGTTAGGAGCTGAGCGGATGCGTTTTTCGATGTGGAGCGCTTGTTTGTTGATAGCCTGTTTAATGAGCCCATCAATGCGTCTCAGAGCGAGGGCGCGGGCAAGTGACGATGTGCGTAGACGAGAGTTGCGTGCGAGGTTGTCACGTGCCTTAAACAGAGCGTTCAACTTATTCGTCGAGTATACGTGTTGAATAGAGGTGGCGGAGTTATAGTGGGAGGATAGGATGTTATGGACTTCGGAAAAGCACGAGGAGAGATTGTTTGGGAGAAAGAGGTCCCTCCAGTTAACTGTGTCACAGAGTCGGCGGAACTCTTCCCAGTTGGTGAATCGTCTGAAAGATTGGGTGTCTTCTCGAGGGGTGAAGGATAAGAAAGGTAAGAGGAAGGATATCTGACAGTGATCAAGATTAGGGAAGATCTCCCGAGAGCGAACATCGGTCACCTCGTTATTGGAGAGTACACAATCCAGTTGGTTGTTCCCTCGGGTAGGAAAATGCACGAATTGGTGTAGCAGGTTATCCGCGAAGAGTCGAAGCAGTGGGTGACTTTCGGAAGCTAGATTATGCCAGTTAGTCATGGGGAGGTTGAGATCACCCACAACGACGTACCGATCGGAGTGTAAAGAGAAAAAAGTAGATAGAATTTGGGCCCCACGAGTGTCGTCGATGAGTGAGATATTAGGGGATCTGTAGACAACACAGGTAGATATGCTTTGGTTATGGATTTGTAGCTGAAACGAGAAAAATTCCAATCCTTGAGAGTTCGATGTCGACAAGCGTTTGGGCATAAGAAGGGATCGGACATAGGCAGCTAGTCCGTCCCCACGACCGACAGTTCTGTCGCTACGAAGGAACGTGTATCCATGAATGAGGAAAAGATCATCACAGTGGATGGAAGGGGACAGCCAAGTCTCAACAAGAACGCATATGTCAATCTCGTTAGAGGACAGAAAAGCTCGTAGTTGATTAATTTTAGGCGTAAGTGACCTGCAGTTGATGAGGATTGCTGAGAGTGCTTTGAGAGAGGGATGGTTAGATCGGGGAGGAGAAGCGTGCGGGGGCTTTCCGCTGGCGGGCGGGGCGAGATCTAGGGCTGATGAGGGTGACAGACCGCTCGTTGACAAGGATAGAGTGGTCAGCGTCGATTTGGATTTCTGTTGTCCCGCGTTTATCAGGTGGGTGAGGCAGTTGTAGGGTTTGAAAGCAAAAGGGGGCGAGATATCTGGGCTCGAGGGGGCACTCGGAAGCTGCGTTGAGGGGGCGAGCAGGGACAGAGAAAGATCAGGAGCTGGGACGCAACAGTCCAGGGTGGGGTCGATGATGGATTCAGTAGGGGGAGCCGAAGTTGATGGGGCTGGGTCGAAGTTTTGCTTGACCTTAGTAGACTTACGTTTTTTCGGTTTCTGGGTCATAGCATCTGTCACAAAGGTAACTTGTCGAGGGGATGTGGACCTGGCGGACGAGTTTGGGAGAGAAGATGCGTTATTAGGAGGCTTAGCGCGGCGTGGTCGGCCACGACGACGTGGTAAAGCTTGAGATAGTGTGGGGGACTGGTTGCGGAGTAAGGGCTAAAAGTGAGAGGAAGGCCTTCAAATCGGGAAGGTGTCAGTAGGGGTGGACTGGAGGAAGGTGCGTCGCCAAGGATTCCGCCGTGAACTGAGCGGCTTTTCTTTGGGTTGCTCCAGCCCGGAAAGGCGTGATGAGCTGGAGGAGGGGGTGGTGTCCGGTTTATGGGTTTGGGCTTTCTCTAGAGTCCTCTGTAGCAGCGTGTAGTCTCGTTTTAGTTTGACTTGCCCGGATGTTAAGATGGGCGAGTGTAGTTTGAGATGACGAACCTCATCGTCAGACAGTCTTTTGTGCGAGGAGAGAATAAAGGCTCGACCCTTTCCCGATGATGATATAAATAAAGTCACTGTTAAATATTGTAACTGATAATTGATGGATAAAAATCGTGTAAAAACAGTCTTGAAAAAACATCACAAATAATTAATCCACTGTTTGCTAGGGTTTTAAATTATTTAATTATAATAATCCATTGTACTCTGATGTTCTGATACGTAGAATCATATACGAACAGTCATAAATTGTATAAACTGAGAATAATTCAAACAAGAAGAATAATTCCACACGGGCACTCTAGTCCACCGCATGTTCCCTGCGTATTGCGCGCGGGTGTGTATATTTATTAAACAAAACCCTATTAATTACAAATAAAATTACAGTTCAAGAAATCTCAATTAAAACTGCTTGAAACTAACAGAGATTGTTTCTAAAATCACAGTTAAGAGAAATATTGTGTAAAAACAGAGTTAGATTATTTTATCTTAAAGAGCACTATATTTGTCAAAATTGAACATCGTTGGGTTGTAACGCAGAGCCGCATATTACAATATAATTTATGCTGCTGGGCTGATGAATATTTAATAATTGATTCATCAACGATATGGTTTCAAATAACTACAAATTATTTTCATAGACATTGTTATCCGTAATGTTTGGTCAGCGGTGCTGACAAGTTTGAGAGCCTCGGCGTAAAAATTAAAAAGTGGATTGCAACATGCAGTCTCAGATTCAAATTTAGGTTTTTGCTGAGTATACCTGATCACTGCGAATGAGAGTATTAATATAAGACAAAAGAATCTACTGTATTCTCGATGTTTTGTTCCATGATATTCCTAACGTGCGTAACTGATGAAGTTGTTGTATGCATGATAATTGCCTGTAATATAGTATCAAGCCCGTGGCTACTTATTGTTGATACTTATGGCGTAAGCTTCAAGTAGCTAGTCATATAATATAAAGCAAAAGTGAGCTCAGGCACAAGTCATGCTGGAAAACTGTATTGTGTACAAACCATGTAACATGAAAGTCAAAAAACAAATGAATTCTACTCGATCTTCGCTCCAGAAATGATATAATACCGAAGAAATATTCATAGAAAATACACATTCGTTATTATACAACATGTGAAAATTGAGTATCAAATATGAATCATGTGGATCCATATAGATTGATTTTGTCGCGTAAAATAGATTGCAAGTCTTGCACAAAAAAACAAATATATGATCCATATAATAATTTTTTAAATGTATATAAAAATCTATCGGTTAGACGTAACACAAAATAAGTTATTACTTGGTTGAAATTATAGATACGAGGAGCCTGAAACGCACAAAGAGTGTTTTATATTGCCAGGATCAGGCGGTATGACGAAAAGGTTATAACTTATCAATTCTTACAGAAGTAGGTGTCGCAATTTACATGAAAAGAAAATATTTGAATGTCTAGGTAAAACCGAGTAAGGATCGCAATACTTGGGTTGTACTTGTGCATTAAGAGCGTTGTTACAAACGAATACATTCCTGCAGCTGTAGAGCTGCGGATAAACGTAGACTGGACGAGGAGCATGTCTCAGCTGCTGGACCGATATATTACAGAAATAAAGTCGAAGATTAGAAACTTCAATTTCTGAGTCATCCTATGCGGATAGTTAACGTGGGAGCTGACTTGGTAGGCGTATGTCAATGCCGTACAAGTTTTGTGACGCAGACGTTTGAATAGATTCACGTATACGAGAACGCAGTGCAAGCTTTTCTAAAGATAATGCATCGACTCATTTTCCCTTAATGAATAATGATGCTAAATTGTCTTTGAGATATCTATGCGTAGACTATGGATGGTAGGCGATAATCTTCTGCAAAATTCATTTCATGAACCACAAGTTAGTCATGAACGATTGCATAAGAAGCATGTGGCTCTATCAGTAATAAATTCATTATGAACATCATAATTTACTATTCATGCATAAATAAAACCATTGCTGACTTCATCTACAGAAGTGGTTCAAAGAGGTAACGCGGCATGCCATTTTGTAAATATAATGATAATGGTCAAAAGTTAGCAAAATCTTTAACATAGGAAAGATAAACTGTATCGATGGTTACATAGGCTAGGCGTGATTTTGTTGGCAAAAATTTCAACTTAGAACGAGTTTGACGGATCATTTTATTCTTTTAGAATGTAGCACATTTAGAAGCCTAACGTAATTGCTTTGTGTTAGCGCAGTCAAATCTGTTTTCCTTTGTGTTTGAACTTTACATTCGAAAACGTTGACAACGTATTGAATTGCCCACAAATAACTATCTTCATCCGTTACATCAGCAAGGTTCTCAAATTAGTTAACAGATAATTTAATTTGGTTTTCTGTTTTTGATGTTTTTGGTTTTGTTAAGAAAATTACGGCAGATAGTGCGATGGTGGGCCTTTACACTCTGTTTTACTAAATATGTTGTAATTTACTTTATTTTGAATATAATAGATAACAAAATTAGGTATGAGTATGCTGAATATTTGAACAAAACACTTGGGAAGTTTAGCCTGAGGGGATTTTCTGAAATTCTTTATTAATATTTCTTTTCTGAATTTAGTGATAATTTTTGTAGTAATGCGAATGTGAATCTGGCATCAATGAGGCTCTCATAAATTAGTGAACAAAGTGTCTCCAAAAGAAATGGCAATCGCATCAGTCTAATCGATATTGATAGCAGAATATGCATCACTATTTACAGACTACACAACATCAATGATTAAGTTGATGGCACAAAATTATTTTCCAATGTAAGAGGTGTTACTCATCCAACTGAAATGTGTGTCTCGGCCTGGTTAGCATTTCCAGAGTATCGTAAGATAAACCTTTTCGGACTCTGAAGATATATTATGAAAAATGAACCATATCTTTAAACTATTTTATAGAAGAGCTTCAAAAGAGATATCAATTCCAAAAAACATAGGAAAAGACTAACGTATTACGTCAGCAAAAGATGAGTTATCTACATTCAGCAGAAATTTATAACAGATTATATGCGCAATCTTTTGATTTTGATATCTTACAAGAATTTTTTAATAGTATATTTGTAGCAGAATTTCCAGCAAGATTAAGAGCCACGTTAGATATAAAAGATACGTTAGAATTATAGTTATCAAAGAAATTTAAAGGATTAGATAATTTTTACTGACAAAAGGAACTAATTGTGTGTGTAGTAACAGCAGGCTCGTAATTCCTACAAATCTCCAAAAAGTTGTTGATCTTATAGAATGACGACGAGATAAATGTTGGACGAAACAAAAGGTCGAAAATTCAGGCCAATTTCTTGGTGTCAGCGGGATAGATTCAAATGCCACTCAGAAGAATCACTTAATTTTGTTGAGTATTTTACATCGTAAGTACGCCTAACATGGAATAATTAAAGACGAAAGATGTATCTTTCTACGATTGGTTGGGCCATGGTGGAATGGTAACTCTCGTTCAAGAGCAAAGCATAGCTCTGCGGAAAACTTGAAAAACTCCGGCTAGTAGAAGCCGTTTGGTGATGGTTGCGTACGATAGGATCCAAGGGGTATCTATCAGAGGTGTATTGAAAAAATCGAAGTCAGGCTAGAGAGAGTTGATGGAAGATATGTGTACTAGTACAGTCGATAAGACTGTTAGATTTTGTTTCTAATGAGATTTAGCTGGGGTTGATTGCTATAACTGCAAGAAGTTCATCATTAATGATGCAGTAAATGTTTTTAAGTTCTTAATAGATGAAAATATATTGACCCGTTTCGATTAGCAACTATGGGACGCCAACGGAAGTTCGACTATGGTAAAAGAAATCAAAAAAATTTCATTGACTTCATAAAGAATTTGTTGGTTACGTGGAATTTTACAGTCGCTGATATAAAAGAAAATATTATTGAGATGGATTTTTTTATCCATTTCAAATTTTTATTAAATCCAAATACCAAGACTAATGAACAAAACACAGAGGCAGTCATATATGTTGAGCCTGGGAAACCAGTGGTTCGATCGGTTCGCCTACCTAGGTCCGTCGTGGCTGATGACATAGCAGACGTAGTCAGGAAAAACCCTGCAGCGTTTTAACCGTTCGGTGTGAAGTGCAATGGGATGAGGATAGTATTAGAGCACGAAATCAATTTGAGTTCACAATTATCTTGTTCATCTAAAGCTCAACAGCTAGCAGAGCATAAGCAATAGAGTACTATAAAGAATTCAGCAATTAGGGGTGAAAGGTATTTGTAGACGTTCAAATTCCAATTTCGCATCTCCAATGTGTCGTAGTCCAAAAATTTTAACTGAGGCAATGGAGGTTCAGTAGTTATAATCAGCTGTTGAATACTGTAAAAAAGGCAATTCGTATCATTTACCGAAAAAGAATAATTTTCTCAGAGAAATAATTGGATATGAGGCTTACTCTACGTTAGACCTGTAGAAAGCGCACTATGATGTATCTATGAAGACCGCACCCACCGCAGTGAGCATTCCTAAGGTTGGATCGCACATGTTCTTTTGTAACACGCGGCTCCGTGTTACAACCCAACGAAGGTCGATTTTTACAAACGCTGTGCTCTTTAAGGTAAAATATTCTAACTCTGTCCTTAAACAATATTTCTCTTAACTGTGATTTTAGGAACAATCTCTGTTAGTCTCAAGCAGTTTTAATCGATATTTCTTGAACTGCAATTTTATTTGTAATTAATAGGGTTTTTATAAAATAGACAGAACCGCGCGCGATCCGAGAGGATCACGCGGTGGACTATTGTGTCACAGTGAATTTATCTCGCTTAATCGGATTATTCGTTACTATGAAAATGATTGATTGTTTACTATAGAAAGCAAGGAACTAAACATTTGTGAGTTGTTTGTCATTTAAATCTTTAAGCGGTTTCCATGTTGAATTTTAGTGATAACTTTCAATGTTAACTCCATTAACATCATCATGTATTCTTCGAGTTTTTATCATGAAAGTCTTTAAACCGATTACACAAAACATTTTCCTTTATAAACATAAATAATTTTACTAGGCTCATATTATCATATATGTTTAATAGTTTGATTACTCATTACAATCCCGACATTTGTGTAAGAATAACCACATGTGTGTAAAACATTTTTCTTTATAAACATAAATCATTTTACTATGTTCATATTATCATGTATTTTCAATCATTTGACTGTTCTCATTACGATCCAGACATTTGTGTAAGAATAACTGCTTGTGTGCGAAACATGTTACTTTATAAACATAAATCATTTTAATTCTTGCCGTCTAGAAGACGGACAATTTAGTTTAACTGTGAATGGTGTTTAAGATATAATTTTATGTTAAAATCTGTTTTTTTATTGCCGACCAACACATGGTCAAATTGGACTATCTGTGAATTAGTTTTCTAGTTGCAACATTGTGTAGAATATACGTATGACCAGATGTTTTTGCCTTCTCACATCAACCATCCGAAAAAGATCAGAGACTGATTAGGTGCACGGGTAGCAATAATATCTACCATTGATATGTAGGACAGGTATAAAAAACACGAACAAAAAATCAACCCCGCGAAAAACCCCTACATTATTGTGCCCCGGTTCGTTGAACTCACAGCCAGTAAGGAATTAATAAACAGCTAGATTTTGAGAAATTCAAGCACTTTCAATGAAGGCCACTACAAACCTTATTGCCTCGGAAACGGCTGCACATACTCGCGCACAGACGCGACGTTTAAATGGGCGCGGTCACCCTCAACAACTCAGGAGGATCCGCCCATGGAAGGTTTGGAAGACGGGTGGGGTCAGCCTCCTCGGCGGCAGCAGAGGCTGAGCACCCCAGATTGTTGGCCGCTCCACGTCTGAGATATCAAGGTCCTTTTAAGAATCTAAATGATTCTCCAAACAATTTAGTAAATCAAATCGAAGTAGCGCAAGGATTGGATCGCTTTTGCAAGCTCCTGAATGGCAAGTGGTTGTTATGCGAAACGTCCAGAAATCAACCACGACCATATGTGTCGTTGGAGTTACGTGCCAAAATTATCCAACAATTACACGATATGAGACATCCATCCACAAAAACCACCATTCGATTAGTTAACGACAGATACTTATGGCCGCACATGTCTAAAGAGCTTGTGTAGAGACATACCAGAACCGAGATACAAAATACTGGGATACCAATTGGACGGTTCAGACATGTACACATAGATATTGTCGAAATGCCTGAAGTCAACGACCAAAAAAATATTTTATTCACCAATTCGAAGTAGCGATTCTGAAAGATATAAAAGCGCAAGAAGTCTTGTTCATGTTCCTACATGATTGGATATCGCGTTATGGTGTTCTGGAAGGAGACACTAGTGATCACGGCAGTCAATTTATGCCAAATGTTTTTGTAAGGTCTCTCAATATCATGGGAACAACTGTATTGCATACTAGCGCATACAACCCACGAGCAAATGGAATGATTGAAAGGCTGCATCGTGAACTGAAAGCTGCGTTAAGATGTACTAGTGGAACAAGCTGGATACACGATCTTCCAATAGTATTACTTGCCATGCGCAACAGATATAGGGCACATTTAGGTACTTCAATAGTAGAATTGGTACATGGAGAACCATTAAGGTTTCCTGGAGATCTTCTAATAGCAACTCAAAGTAATTTTGATTGGGCTTCTAGCTATGTAGGTTGGTTTGTAGGAGCACTTAGAGATAAGATGTGTCGTCTGACTCCGACCAAGACTAGAAAAGATAAAAACCAAGTGCTATGCGTCCTCTGATCTAAGATCGGCTTGGCATGTATATGTAACCAATGAAAATATGAAGAACTACTTGTCAGCATTTTACAAAGGACCATATAAGGTCAAGTGGATTGTGTTACTTTGGATCGTTGCATTCCCCATTTTATCTGGATTTATGATAGGACTGCATTACCAGATGAGTTGAATGACCATCGTTCCATGGACGAATCTGATGTGTGCAAATTTAATCACACAGGCACATAATTCAAAGCAGCAACTTTCACAATATGCGTTGTTGAACACATCGACATCATATTCTACCGAGTTAAAAATCATAACGTTCAGTCTACATCAGGCGAATAAGCAGTGCCAGTGACAACTTTACAGGGGTCCCGTTATGCATAACTCGTTCAGGAAGAGTACAACGTCAGCCGAAGAATAATGATTGCGTCTATTATTAGCCGTCTTTTTTTAGAAGGTGGTGTATGAAGAAGATATTTCCTCGACAAAACTAGTTACATTTATTGATAAATTTAAACCTCCGTGGCTGATTGAAACGAATATTATTTAAAACGAATTCATTCCTTTATTTTCAAGAACATTTTTTGTTTAAATACATGACAGTATGTATTCTTTTGAATTGTGCGTAATTTCAGTTTTGGTAATCTGTACTTGTCTGGACCTGACTTTCCTCAGCAAGCTGCATTTGTTCCTTTTCTCCAATTTACGTTTATAATTACTTGGTTTTCACAATATACACCTGCTATCATTTTGTCTTTTGAATCGTACATATTGGGGACATTCTGGAACAGGTAATTTAATAATTCTGTTTTTCACGTCTTATTTCTTTCCAGGTTATTTGATCGGATGTTTTGATATGTAATAAGTACACAGTCCGTTTGACAAACGCTAAGTTATCAAATTAAAAATTAAGTTTGAGGACACAAGCACATTAGCTCAAGATATAGCAGGCATGAATTTAATAGATGTGAATGAGAATTCCGGCTTATCTGATTCAAATGGGCATATGAAGACTGAAAACGACTTGGCATCTATGGAGTTCTCATTTACTAATAGGTATGGATCCTCAATAACTGTATTCCTTATGTTTGAGCCAATATTTGCCTTATATGATATGAACAGCTAGTTCTAACACATTGTGGTGCTAATAAGTAGTAGTCGGCCTCATATCTAAACATAGACAATAAATATATACACAGAAACTTCACTCGAATCCCATGAAATGTTCACATGTCTTCCAAGTGCCATGGGCTACAACACCTAACAAAAATTGCTCCATTGATGCTAATAAACTGGTCTCATTAAATATGATTGAGTTTACTCAAGAAACACAAAATTGTCCTGTTTTTGCCTTTTGCCATTCTTTTTTCAATTACATATTACAGTTCGAAACGTTTTAGCAGCGTTCCAAATTGTTTCCAGGTGTGTGACCCACGACAATGGATAACATCTAATATCAAATAACTAGCATTTATTTGACATCATATTAGTGATAAAGCAGTTAAATAATGCTCCAGCAAACATCAGCTTATCGCGATCTACTTTTGTTAACCTAGTGGAAAGTGTCATCTATTTTCAAATAAGCGCACTGCATTAGCTTCGCAAAACACGTGCATGCTAATACACTTATTACCCCGAACTCGCTATTGCCTCTCTGTTTTGGTCTCTGTAAAAAAATTTTCTCTTGCAAAGCTAGCATTCTGTTTTCTAAGTCAAGCTTATTAATGCAGCCCAATCGTTTAATTAATAATAGTGTCTATATGTTTACAAGCCTCTTGATGGTTTCGCAAATGTCATCAGCAAGAAACATTGTAGCTCCCAACACAGAATTTGCCACATTTTGATTCTCCTAATATACTGGGTTATTTTCATTACAAGAAAGTTGCTAAAAACAGATCTAAGCAGTTACAGCAAGGCTTTCAGGACTATTTCATGGCTGCAATAATTATAATACGTTGCATTGTCCACAATTGAGGCTGAGAACGCTCTAATAGTCCTATCTAAGACTGACGTGATCACAGCAAACAGTCCTCGCATAAATGCACGGATTAAAATGAAGTAGTAAAGACATTGATGGAAGCATTATTCGAGCCGCCAAAGTTGGAATTGGATAATAAATATTTATATTTAGTTTAATAAATAGACGCGTGTTATACGAAACAAACTATAAACAATTGATTGTAAATAAGGCATTTTTGTTGTGCAAAATGAATTCTAACGAAATGGAAAGCTTAGTAAGAATATTGTTTGCAAAAATGGACACCATGACTGCGGAATTAGGCATAATTTAGTTCAGGCTGGTCGACTCAAGTAAAGTAAATTCTGAAGAAATTTGTATGAACAACGCGACCAATATTGGAGAAGGAAAAAATTGTGACCGTACCATATATCCGCAGACAGACCTATTCCGCTGTTTTCATCTGGATCGATAAGTGCTTTCTGTCCGTCATCATAATTTGAGCGAAGGCTTGCAACCCTCGACGTGGAAAGGCCACATTTGTGATTCGAACAATTTAATGATTAGGCTGGCGCGTGATAATTGTTAATGGAAGCACCTATTGTACGCGCGGCTGTCCAGGATTTAGTCCACCGAAAAATTACAGCCCAATTAAAATGGCCTCTCAACCTGACATAAGGAGAATATAAAAGATGAATACTGGATCACTTCTGAGCCAGACCTTATGAGGTGTTTTAGAATTGCACAAACCCAAACCACTACCGGGTGAGATGCCTCTTAATACCATGGCACGCATCAAGGGGTGGTTGTCCAAGCTAACCAAGTCTTTTCCCGGGTTTCAACCGCATGAGGCCATTCTGTTTACGCTGTTGGATCCTAACAGATATGGCCCAATATCGAACGCGCATAGAGGCGTATAAGGAAGTATCCGGGCTTTATGAAATTCGGCCATTATGACCACCACATAGACCAGCGCAACAACACCCTTCAGTTCCGTTAGAACATCCGGCAGGTGCAAAAAATATTTACTGAAAATATACGTGTCATAATCTGAAAACCCGGGATGGACGGTGGCAACCAGATAAATGCTGCGACGAAAACATCCCCTAAAGGCTGCAAAATCAGTAAAGTTCTCCTAGAGAACAGCCAGTTCATTGGCGTAATAAGGTCCACCATAGAATAGAATATAATAGAATAGAATATCTTTATTTGGATTCAAACCACATATGTTCCAATTTTATTTGGTGTTCTACTCCTGTCTTAAATCCTGTTCTTTTGGCACTGAAAAGTTGAAACACTGCAAGTTGTTTCTCGATAATGTCGGCAAAGTCATGTGCGACCGTTGAATGTGGTAAAAAACTGTTCTTACTGCCGAAATGTTAGACTCAGTGTGTGTCAACACCCGTCCGCCTTCTGCGATATTCTTAGTTCTGGGATCTAGAGTCAGCTTGAAGTGCGTCAGAAAACCATCCCAATGATACGATCCTTGACATCGGATACGAAAAGCTTTCGTGTAAAAGAAGATTTCTGGCCTAAGGTCACCGATTATTTTTTCATTCCCCTAACTCTTATCGGACTATCATTTGCAGCCCATAGTTGATTATAAAATGCAAGGCAATCGGCTTCCACCACATCTGACTTCACTATGCTTACTTCAGCACCCGTATCGATAAGAAACTTAAGTCCAATTAATTAATAATGAATTTTTTGCTGGATAATCCAGCAATGTTTTCCAGATTTCCGCATAGGAAGAATCTGACCCACTTGCCTTCTGTCGAATCTTTTGATTTTGCCTTAAGTATGCCTTTTAAAGGCACGCCTGGGAGCCTTTGCAATGGAACCCCCATCCCTAAGACCCCTACTAGCGGGGATTTTATCCTTTTCCATGTGATGGATTCCTCTCTACCGGTTAAGTGCTTCCTTTCCATTTGGGTCCAACTAAACGTGGGTATAAGCAATTCTCTCATTGGCACTTTGCACTTCGTCCGTATTCACAATGTGACGTACACCATCCGCGCGGCCCATCGATGCCTTCACGCGAGTGACTCCCTCGGCGTCTAGTATTTCTATTCTAACTCTGAAGTTGCGAAATAGCTCTCGACATATCATCCATTTTTCGATGTATACCAGAAACATCTCTGCATAAGTAACGAACACTTTCTTGAAGCGTCAGGGTGGTTTCGTTATCTGCCCTAACTGCCTGCTCCATGACAGAATCTGCCGTTACAGTATGTAGATGTGGTTCCTGCTGTTTATACCCTTCGCCTAGCCCTCTAAGTTTACTTGATCAATCAATATTCATTATTTCAACTACCTCTAATGTGGCTGTAACCCTGAATGGTAGCTCAGCTGTAAAAAATGGAATTCACCACATCTCTCGATATATACAACAACGCGACTAGCAAAAGGCAGAAAATTTATTTTGAGAATGCACACCATAATGAAGTGGAATCCTTTTCGATAATTCTTTAAATCAAGCTTGCGAGCTTGAATTAGACATCAATCACATTATATCTAACCAAACGTAGAACAACATAGCAAAACTACCGTGCAGCCAACATTTCCAGTCAAGTTCAATGTATGCAGGACAACTAGCTATGAGAACCTTATATCTTATTATGCTTTCCATATGCATTCCAGTTTGATCCTCGCTAGTCAGTTTGCGGTCGTACTCAGTTGATGACCATGGAAGGTCAAAAAGCGTTAAAACGTGCTGACGAGTGATAATATGATAATACTAGAGGTGAGAGCCGCATATCTAACTTTGATTTCCACATATATTCAATGCGGTGTGATTCTCGATAGTCAATTTGTCGTCATATTCTGATGATCATCATGGAAGGTCAAAACACGTCAGTCGGTTGCGGCTGACGGTAGTTTTGTTATGTTGCTCTACGACTAGATAAATACAATGGGATTGGTGTCTACTTCAAGCTCGCAAACTTGATTTAAGACATTGTTACCACCACCTGCTCAATCATTAATTTTTTAATAAGTGTAATGTTTGACTATGAATGCTTTTATTTCATGGACACTCATAGATTTGTATCTTTTGTTTCAAAGCTTTTACTTAATCTACTTCTGACGCCTGCGCTTAAGAATACCATACCGAAAAGAATAGATAAAAATGATGTAAACGATGAAATACACGAGATAATATACTGATTTTTTTTCTTATCAATAGTATTAAAAATGAGGTTAGATTTTAGATCAGAAAAAATCATATTGGCTAAAATAAATAGCAATCCCAGAATAGTATATAAAATTCAAAAGGATTGCAGTAAATGTAAGGAGAAATTAAAGTTCATATTACTGGTGGATGAAACTAATTATGAAGTTCTCTGTTAATTGGAGGAAATATTTGTTAATTTGATATATTATACACAAAATGAAGCCACAGGATAAATCTAACTGATCTTTTGGATATCCGGAAATTAGAACTTTTTAATAACAGTGACGCATTAGTAAAATCACCTTTAACTTTTATGAATGCGCTCTGTGCCTTTATAAACAGAATTTCTAAGGATGGAAGACTACCAGTATGTTTACCTGAGGTAAGTATACCAACATGTGCCAATCATTATAGACCAATTTCTATTATCATTTTTTTGGGATAATAAAATGACAGATACTAGATCATTTATAATTTATGTTGCCGGTTGATTATGATATAAGCCAACATGGTTTTACGTAAGATTGATCAACAATTACTAACATGTTTTACATGTGAAAACATGTAATTACTCTCGATGAGAAAAAGATTAATGCATAAATAGTCTTTATCGATATATCAAAAGCTTTTGACTCTAAATCTTTTGATACAATTATGAAGGCGATTTATTCATTGAATATTGATCCGAATATAATTAAATTACTCGCATATTATTTATTTAAAATAAGAATGAGTATTCAAGTAAATAATTTGAGATCAAGATCACTAAAATTTGTAATTAGAGTTTCACAAAAATCAAGCTTGTGTCTAATTCTATTCAAATTCACATATGCACAATTGCAGACTGAGGTCTTTAATTTTCGATTTTGCAAATTTGATGATTTAAAAATCAGCCTTCCGATAGATCAAAAGAATATCAAGCTCTTCAAAAAAACATATTACTAGTTCAATATGACCTGAGTATGTATTTATTAACTTTAGCGTTAAGAAAAACTGTAAAAAAGAAAGCAATACAATCGGTAATAGGAAAGAATTTAATTATGTTTATTTTCAAGATGCTGTGATTAATGATGTTTTTGTGATCAAACTTAAAAACGAAATTTAGGATTTAGGCATAATTATTTAATGTACAGCTTCTGATGCGAAACATATTATAAGAATAGTTAGCTGGGCTAAGAACAGATAAGTGTTAATAAAGTGAAATATCTTATCAAAGGATATACGATTTACACATGTATATTATTTGGATTAGACCGATACAGGAATATTCCGCCGATACTTGAACCCAATAGTAAAAGGTTTGTCAAACTAACTAGAGGCTATACGATGAAAAGTGGTGAAATATATTAGCCCTGTGGTCTGTATCATATATGCCAGCAGATTACATTTCGTATCACCGCAAACTTTATGGTTTCGGACGATTTTATATTATGTACAAATGTTCCGCTTGAATAAGTGGAATTCAATAAGAAAGACTCATGGAAGAGGAACTAAGTCTGGACATTTGGCGATCCCTCCTCCACTGATAAGAAAAATTAATAAGTCAATATCTTCTTTTTTTAAATTTATAAAATTTACAATATATTGCTGTAAAGGCTTAGAGTAACGCCTCTATCTATGATATCTTTCAAATATTTATGAACTGAACTAGGAAAATAATACGATCCTATTAGTCGTTTGAATTTTGATTATGATAATACTTTCTTGTAATTAAACAAAAGGCAAGGATAAATGTGATCAGCAAAATATCTTGACAGTTTTGGATTTACAATCTCTATTATTATATTGGAAAAGCTATGCGGTATATCATCATATTAGTTATCATTACAAATAAACAATTGTTAGACATCGTTCTCGCTAATGCACTCACTATTTCTGTTTACTACTTACAATTATTTATTAATCTGCCATAATTTGCTGTACTTAATCTCCTCATTTTATTTCAACTATCAGAAACTCAAAAATTTTGAGGAAGAGATCTAATTGTCAATGTCCGAAGCTGGTTCTTTCTCGCTTTCTAACAGTCTTCATTTCGTTCAACTGAAGGCTTTAAATCCTGCTCACGGCACTGATATTTTGCCTCTTACCCAGCTTTACTCTAGTCGACTCTATCCTTTTCAATCCGAACTTATGGAATCTCAAAAATAACAACGATGTAATCCGACGGTCGATTTCTGAAGGTGGTTCTAAGTTTTCTTCTAACAAAGTTTTAAATTAGTTCAACTGAAGGCAGCAAATACTTTACACGAGGTATCGTTTTCATTTGTGTATTTTTGGGTTTTTTTAGGTACAAGTATTTTAATTATTCTTTTTCATCTTATATCATCACTTATAAAGGTCTTGAGAAGGTTGTGGGCTATCCAGCTATAAATTCTTCATTCAAGATGAATTGATAATTTGAAGTAAACACCAATCCCATTGTATTTATCAAGTCATAAAACTAAATAGCAAAACTACTATCAGTCACATGCTTTGCAATGTTGTTCGATGATTGATTAAATACAATTGGATTGGTGTTTACTTCTAGCTCGCAAACTTGATTTAAAGAATTGTTACCACAACCCACGCAATCATTTGTTGCTTAATAAAATAATCTGTTCCTGAACGATCCCAATATGCACAAATGAACACGGAAACTATTTTTAACAGTAATATACTGCAAGGATCGAGAAATGATTAAATGTTGAAACAATATGGCTGCTACAATAGATCAGAGAGGATCACGCAAATCAGGCATAAAATTCATAAAGATGAACTATTTTCCATAGATGACACCTACTTCCTAGTTAAATGTTTATTTCAATAACTGAGTATTATTAGATTACAGAATAGCATTGCTTAGTAAACAAATATCTAAACATTGTCCAGACAAATGTAAATAGTATTGTAGAGGCTCTAGTTCTATTAGCTGATGAGAGCCCCATAAATGCCAAGTCTGAATCAGTCTTTGTGAGATTATAGGAATCTGATAGGACAGTTTTCTCATTTCTATCTAAAAACGTTCATGCCTAAAACACTCTGTAATATGCCATCAGTGTCCTCAAAATTAAGATTAGCCTCCATGTTATTTACACCTAACTATATAAATATAAATAATTGATTAATCGAGTTATAAGCGAAAGACTGTGTACTCCTTACGGAACACTGCACTCTGAATGCTTAACCTGGAAAGGGATCAGACGCAAAAACCACCTGTTCCTGTAAGATCTTAATATACACAAGTGAAAACTGAAACTAGTTTTAATATATTGTGAACATCGAAATTTGTAAAACCAAGCCGAGAGATGAAATAGAAAATACTATTTGATAGAGAAAATCACACCAGTCAGAAAAAATAGTTAAACTTCAATTACGCACAAATAAAAATATATTTAAACTCGAAAGGATTTAAACAAAGAACGTTCTAGAAATTAAACGAGTATTTTTGTTTTTAATATTATTTATACCAATCACATAGTGGTTTCAATTTATCAATAAATGGTATTTTATTTTTTTCAGAGGAAATATCTTCCTTTGCCATGTAACGGTTCCGATTAATTCGCCAACATATTGACTAAATGAAATTCAAATTTCATTACGCGTTACCAATTAAAACAAGCAAAATTTGCCTTTAACCAATGGCGTGCCACCTTGTGCCTGCACAAGTATATAAGCACGGTGCATTTCTAACTCATTAGCACACACTTGAAATTTCCGCCCTGTGCGCTACGGGTGAATGCTGTTGCTCTATCTACTTGACTGTTTACCTACACTGACTTCTGGAATTGCATTTATCAGGCTGTGTATTCTATTCACTTGGACTTCAGTCACGCCAATCTTCTTGTTGTTGCACAACTCGTCATACGTGATCGATTATCTATTAATCGGATTTCTACCTGTGCCATACACCACGGTGATACCGCAGATCTGTAGCAAGACAATTCTGAGCCTTCAAACAGCAACTGACCTCTCCGGTTTCGACAACTACTTATTCTGATGCATCCAACCGAAGGAACACCAGCCAATCAACCAGAGCCGGTCTCAAGTGTCTAGAAGTACTTCTAGACACTGCAACATTGCTAAACTTTCGCGGCATTTACCGGAGAACGCAATTCCGACCATGATAAATACCATTCACAGTTAATGTCTTTTATTATCTACGGCTTGTTTACTATTTTCTTACGTCACACAGCACTTACTTGCAGTCAGGGCGTCTAAGAATTGGTGACAACGCTAGGATTCTGAAAACAATACTGTTTTTAGACTTGTTTTGATATCAAAATTCTTCTCGTAAAAATATAAATAAAGTTGTCTTTCTTTTAAAAATTTGGGATTATCAATAAAATCGGCGGTAGCACATCAAACCATCCTGTCCTTTACCCTGTTTGTGAATATTTCTTAGTCAAGGTTTTTTGGGTTTTTCTTTGTTGTGTTTACCCAGGGAAGCAGATTTGGGAGAAGTTTCTTTCGTTAAAAACTTTTCTTTCCAACGTACAAACTGGGCTGTATTGTGGAAGCAGATATGATTTTGATTTTGTGAAAGCAGATTTCGTCAGTATAATGTGGTTTAATCGCTCAAAAATGTTTACATTTGTGTCAAACTGTGGAAGCAGATTTTGATTCTGAACGTGTGGAAGCAGATTTCGTCAATTTTTTGTGTTTACCCACCTCTTTGATTTCATGCCAAATTGTGGAAGCAGATTTTGTTGCGCGCCTTTTTTAAAAAAATTATAGGACACATATGTTTAAAATTATTTTACTTTATATATTGTAGGAGGTTTTGTAGTTAATGTTAGAGGTTCTGCGGGCTTGTTTTCTATTTAGTACGATATTGCCCTACCACCTAATATCTGGTAGCTGTTATTACGATCCGCGTTCATGATTAATCCCTGGCCCTTTCCCGAAGGGTGATGTGAGAAAGCTCAGACAAATATCAATGTTTTATTCAATATAATAATGCAAAGCAAAGATAAAAATCGTATAGAAGTAGTCACAATAAGCACAAAATATTAATCCAAGTTTTGCGTTGTCGCAGTGATTCACTGTATGCTAGGTTTTGAGTGTTAAATCACATAAGTCCACTTAACTGTAAGGTTTCGGATAAATGATTGAGAAATACACAAAATATAAATCCATAAAGCCTTAATTGCACTGTTAGTGGTCATGTAGGAGTTGTTAGATCACACAACATATATAAATCCTGGCTTTGAGCGTTAAGTCACATAAATCCATTGCATGTTACCTGCGTATCACTCGCGGGTGTTTATATTTTTTATACAAAAGCCTATTAATTACAATTAAATTTGCAGCTCAAGAAATCTCAATTAAAACTGCTTAAAACTAACAAAGATTGTTGTAAAAATCATAGTTACGAGAAATATTGTGTAAAACCAGAATTAGCCTATGTGACCTTAAAGAGAACTATATTTGTCAAAAATGAAATTCGTTGGGTTGTAACTCGGAGCCGCGTGTTACATACATCCCCCCGACAATAAAAATTAGTACACAATGAAGGGGGCTAACCTTACAGGTGGTGTTATGGCTCTGCCGTAACGTGTAACCACTGATGTTGGCTCTGTCGACACTGATTCTTGTTCCTCTATATCTCGCGGCAGAGTGACGGCGTCAGTTGGCTCGATTGTTGTTGAGATCTCGGGCGTCATTTCGTGGTCAGCAAAACTGTCTGGAGCTGGAATCATCGTTTCTTCGCCGCCTGATAGGTCAACATCGCGGAACAGCGGGTCATTTGGATTAACGTTGGCCGGGAATCATCAGTGTTTGGAGACAGCTTCAGCTTTGCCATTAATCTCCAAAATTATGTAATTCTGACGTCGATTTAACACCCGATAAGGATCGCAGTTCAGTTTGGCTAGAATTCTGTTATCCATGTCGTTGTTGATGAAGTACCATTTGCAGCTATCAAAATTGCTGACGTGTAGGACAGATCAGCCGATTCTGAGCGTTATACTGTAGGTAACTGCGATATGGAAACAGAAATGCCGGATCCTTCATCGTTATCGCAGTTTCAGAGTGTGATTGGACTAGTTCGCCAGGCAGCCGTAGACATTCGCCAAATACCATTTCAGCGGAGCTACATTTGATCGGCTCTCGAGGTCTTGTATGCATTGATAGGAGTAATTGCGGCAAAGCCAATTTTATTCTGGGCTAGCCTTGAGCGCCGTTTTCAGTTCCCGGTGTAGTCTTTTGACGAAACCATTTGCTCTAGGATTACGAGCCGCGGTCACGGAGTGTTTGACACTATATTATTTTAATAGGGCAGCGAACTCTTCGCCGAGGAACTGTGCGCCACGATCGGTTGTCACTTCAGCTGGACACAAGATAGGGGCACAGAGTTCTGCAGGACGACTCAGGGAGTCTGCAACTACGTTTGCTGATCCTTTAACGTGAGTGACTTCATATTCGTGCTCGTGTAATCGTGTAAGTTGAGAGTGAACACTTCATGAAGATAAATACTCTTTCTATCTTATGAGCATCGGGAGTAGAGGAAGGTGTTCGGAGTAGATCTTGAACTTTCGGCAATCCAGATAGGTGTGAAAGTGTAGAATCGACCGGTAGATTGCGAGTAACTCTCTCCCTAATGTATCATATCGCGTCTCGCGAGGTTGTAGTTTGTACGAATAGAACGCTATAGATCCGTATATGCCATTGATGGACTGTTGAAGTACTGCGCCTGTGGCAACGTAGGATACGTCAGTGATCAGTTCAATAGGTTGACACTAATCAGGAGAATGTTGCACGGTCGCTTTGCATAAGGTCCTATTGGCATCCTCGTAAGCCTGCATGTTGTCCAATTTGAGCTGAATCAGTTGTGATTTCTTGACAAAACAGCTTTCTGGCACGAGATATTTGTGAAGAGGTGCCAGAATCTTGGCAAGGCAAGATAAGAATCGAGAGTAGTAGTTCATCTTGCCCAAGAATCGTCGTAACACTCGAACCATGGTTGGAGGCTGTAGATCTTGAATGGCACAAACCTTAGCAGGTATAGTTTCCATGCCTTTATCGGAAATTTGATGACCGACGAATTCAATTGATTTTTGTGCAAAGACACATTTGTTTCCATGAAGCCGGAGGCCATAGTCTGCTAGATGTGCGAGTAGAATGTCCATATTCTGCATATGTTCGGACATTGATTTGGAGAGTAACAGAATGTCCTCTAAGTAGGGAATTACAAATAGTCGACCTTCTAGTATTTCGTCCATAACGCGTTGAAATGTTTGAGATGCGTTCTTAAGATCGAGACACATATAATATTCGTGAGTGTCACCTCCTATGAATCTGTGTGCAGTATAGGATACGGAGTCTTTGTCCGTCGGTACTTGATAGTAGGCTTTCACTAGATCGAATTTTGAGTACATAGCATGACCGATAGCAGATCTAAATAGGTCAGCTGGATTGGGCAGGATGTACGAATCAGACTGTCTGAAAAAATTGAGAATACGATTATCCCAACACACTCTGAATGTTCCGGGTTCACTCTTTGGTACTACTACCACAGGCGACGCAAATGGTGAGTTGGATAGTGTACAGATGCCTTGTTGATGTAGCATGGCGAATTCTTGCTCGGCGACCTTATTTTTGGGTTGTGCCAATGGGTGTGCTCTGGGAGGATGAGTAAGTGGCTTCGATAAGATGTTACAATGAGCAGTGATGGCACGCTTCCTCTTGAGATCGAGCATAAAGGAGATAGGTTTGAAAATCTCTTAATGTCGCCTTAGAACACCGTCCAGTTGTGGTACATGAGGAACTGGAGGAATTAGCTGTATAGATGAGACTGCATTGGCGCGAATCGTGTGTTTTAGCCCTGATGATAGCAACTGATTGTCGGCAGTGCGTATCTCTCGTGTTTTTGGACGAATAGTAAGGTTGAAGTGTTCGAGGAATTCACATCCAACGCTGTTTCTTATGGTGTTGGCAATGATGAAAGGATAATTGTAACATCTTTTTGAGTTGGAGAACAAGATTGTGTGTAATCGTACCCCAAACCTTGCTATGTTGGAGTTATTGGCGCAGGTGAGACTGCTGGTGTTGACTGAGTGGAGGGGTTCGAAATAATTGTGGCGTAGTAAGCTTACATCTGGTCCAGTGTCTATGAGAAATAACTCGCCAGAGTTTGCGCCACGGATGAGGAAGGATGTTAATAGTAGCAACTGACGATGGGACTGGTTGCTGCCATTTGGACGCTTAAAGCTTGACTTGACTGGAGCCGCCGCTGTAAAGACAATAGTTTGATTGCACTCTACCGTGAAAGCAACGTGCTTCGAGCCATCAGACGTGGGGCGGCCAACAATCTTAGGGTTATCAGCCTCAACTGCCGCAGCGGAGGCCAACCACAGTAGTTTTCCGAACCCTCCAAGGGGATCATCTTGAGTTGTCGAAGGTGACCACGCCCATTTGAACTTCGCGTCTGTGCACGGGAATGTGCAGCCATTTCTGAGGCAATAGGGCGTGGAGTGGCCATTGCTGCGGTGATTTGGACACAACTCCGTCGTTAGCTGTGGAACTGGGGCCCGGCATCTGGACGTCGACCTCCTGGGGCTGTTTCGAGACGGTGGTCGACATTGGTCACGCCTGCTCTGGTCGCGTCTATGGTGGACGGCATTGACTGAGGCAGAATCTGGCCTGATGGTGAGGCACTCGAGCAAGCTGATGAGGCTAATTGTGACATTAGTTCGAGCTGATCATGATGTGGATTGAGGCTCGGACAATCGTTAAGTGATGCAACCTGGCTCTGAGGCAGGTGAGCTGAAGTGGTGTTTCTTCCACCACTTATCTAGATGTGCCGGCAGTACGTCGACTTGCACTTCGACAGATTGGTGCAGAAACGTGGCCGTTTCTTGGAAGACCGCAGGAAGGTTCTGAATGAATAGTCGCATCAAGATTTTTCTTGGTTAGGTTGAATTCAGAGTCTTTCTGCTCCATCTCCTTACATAACTCGGAAGGCGTGCGGCTACCTAAGGACATCTGGTTCATCAATTCTGTAAGCCTTTCTTCCCGATCTGGTGTCAGGCGTTGCTTGACAGCGCGTTGCAGGCTCTGTCATGTCTGCGAACATGTTCCCTCAGTGTATTGATGCAGGATGTCTTTTAGCCTGTGTCTGAAAGACATTGGCATTGTCTCCCAAGCCCTCAAAAATATTGAGACCTCGTCTGTTATATTGGACACCTTGGCCAATAAAGTAACATCGTCGATCCACTCGTCAAGGTAGTCTGGATCGAATTGGCATATCTTGTACTAGGTCAATGTAGTGTTGCGGCTTGTTACTGGGCTCGCCACCGGGCTTCATGCATTTCCTGAATTGGACGTCATCTTTTGTATGTGCGTGTGTGTGTGTGCTGTCGAGTATAGATGGCAGTGTTACATTCTCCTCATCCGTCATCATGTGGCTGTCTTCGAGAATTGTGATCTCGAGAGGGTGGTTCACTGTGATTTATGGCTCAGGATTTGTTTTCTTGTGTGTTCTTCTTGTAAACGCCCCAGCTTCAAGTAAATACCGTACGACCTTACACTCTCGGCTAAAATGCTATTGATATAGAGTTAGTGTTCTGATGGGGGCCCTTAACAGGGCCGGTCGTGCGTTCTCCGGTAAATGCCGAGAATGTTCCTTCAGAGTGAAAATGTCCTAGAGCCTTGGGTTGACTCTGGCTGTGGTTCTTTCGGTTGTTGCGTTGTAGTCTCGATGTGGAAACTTCGTTGAAATTCTGCATTAATTGGCTCGTCTGGCTGGTTGTAGAGCAACACGATGTTGCCAATTTTTGGTGAAGACAATCCAATAACCAGCGTATGTAATGGCAGGAGACAGCACGCACACGTACCGAAAAGCAGAAGGCAAATGCGACAACTGAACTGGATGGTAAATTTTCCGTGCTTAAATAGCCATGCCATAGTCTACTTGCACACTATTGGTTAACGGCAAGTTTCGCTTTTTTCTCATTCGTGCAACGTAAATAAAATTGAATTTAATTTACGCAATATGTCGGCAATTAATTTTTGTTGTTACAACACTTTCCTCTCTGAAAAAAGGGAAAAATTCCTCTCTGCGAGGCTAGATAAAAAATGCATGATAGAGTTCAAACCAAGTTAAGCAAAAAAAATAATGTACCATAAATGCTGGGCTTAAGTATGCTTGTTGGTTGCTTCAACAATGATATGATGCCAAGTAACCACTAGTAAATTCTACACAAATTGTTAGTTCTAGTGGTCTGTCATACCGCGTGAGGCAAAATAGCGCAATGTAAGATTTGGGAGCCGCAGCGTGAAGATTTCGAGGTAAATCGCCTCTGAAGTTGCCAGGTTTAAGTTAAAACCTAGGCAGGCTGGATCGTCGTCATTGCGTTTGTATACGGCCAAAGAAGCTAGAGTGTGTGCTCGACGTTGTGGTCATGATATTTGTAGAGTGGTCTCTGTGCAATTGATGAAGTTGAGATATGCATTGAAAGTGGCCTGTACCATGATATGAAGCTGATAACTACTTAGTGTTGCTACACGAAAGCGTTAACTCCAAGTAGCTGGTCATACGAAAATAGGCAGTGTGATGTCATGTGTGAGAAATACATTATAATGTAAAAATATATACATTAAAATCAAATGTAACTGCATAAAAATATGTACACGAACATTGCCTCAGAGATGGCATAATACCAAGGAACTGTTCAAAAATGCTACACAATTGTTAGCTAAGAACAGCTGGTTATGCCACGTGAGACAAATGCGAAAAATAGCGCAAGTTTAAAAAATTTTGATACGTAATGTTAATGTTAAAAAATCAATTACGCGTTATACAAAGCAGGCTATTGAGATTGTGGGCAGACGGAGCCTGAGACGTGTGTAGATGGTTGAACGCTCTCAAGATCAGGCGGTTCGATAAACGGTTTCAACCTGTCTATGCTTACTGATGTCGGTGTAGCGCCTTGCATAATAATGAAGTATTTTGGTTGTCTGAGCAAAATCGGGTAAGGACCGCGATACTTTGGTTGTAGTGGTGCAACAGCATTGTCGTTGCGAACGAGTACTCTCTTGCAGCTGTGAAGCTGTGTGTGAACGAAGACTGGACGAGGCCTATGTCTCGGCTGCTGTTCAGACATGTTACTGAAATGAAGTCGTAGGCGGGTAGCTTCGTCTTGTGGGTCATCTTGTGCCGGTAGTAGACGTGGGAGCTGACTAGGCAGGCGTAGATCCATGCCATAAAAGAGTTGTGACGCAGACGTTTTAATGGATTCACGAGTACGGGAACGCATGGCAAGTAGAACTAAAGGTAGTGCATCGACCCAGTTGCCATTAATGGACGAGGATGCTAAAGCAGCTTTGAGTTCTCTATGCATTCTCACTTCCATACCGTTAGCTTGGGGATGGTAGGCTGTCGTCTGGCGTAAGATGCATCCCATGTACCGCAAGGTGGTTTTGAAACGATCAGATGAGAAGCAAGTGCCTCTGTCCGTGATGACCTCATTGTGAACGCCATAATTGTATATCCATGCAGAGATAAAACCGTTAGTTACTTTGTCTGCCGAAATGGTGCCAAGAGGTAATGCCGCAGGCCAACGTGTAAATCTATCGATCATAGATAGAAGGTAACTGAAACCTTGAACATTTGTCAGATGAACTATGTCGATGTGGACGATAGCTACGCGAGAAGTAGTTCGGAAATGTTGCAACTTAGAACGAGTGTGTCGTGTGATCTTGTTTTTCTGACAAATAGCACACTCGGAGACCCACAGTTTAACGTTCTGCCTAAGTCTGTGACCCCAGAAACGATCTGTGAGAAGTCGGACAGTCGCTTGGCTTCTTGGGAGAGAAATTGAGTGAATTGAATTGAAAACGTTTCTCTGAAGGCTGGTCGGCAGAACTGGCTTGTTGGGCTGCGTAACCGTGAAGTAAGCAATTGGTAAGCCTTCCCAGAGACGGCATATGAACTTGGTTGGGTGACGAGCTATTGATCTTTGAATGTGAATGTCACCGCGTTGTTCCGTTTGCAGGAGGGTTGGCGTTAGTGCAGGTTCACTGAGTGTCACGGGGTTGACAGTGAATGGCGACGGTGAAGGTGGTTGTAGCAAGACGTCTAGCCTGGAAAAGGCATCTGCAATGAAGTGCTGTTTGCCCTTGACGTGAAAGATGTCAAATTGCCATTTGCTTAGACTTGAAAGCTGTCTTTCCACTCTGGCAGTGTACTTGGCGATAAATGAAGTTGCGTTTCGAAGTGCGCTAACTAATGGTGCATGATCTGTGAAAACAACAAATCTGCTACTGCCAATGATGCTGATAAAATAGCGCACTGCGTCGTGGATGGCGGGAAGTTCTCGACCGAAAGTTTCGTACCTCCTTTCTACTGGTTGGACAGTACGCGAGTAGAAACTGATAGACTTCTGAACTCCATCGATCTCTTGTTCCAACGTGACTCCAATAGCGAATTCAGAAGCATCTGTCGTGAGCAGAAATGGTTTTTGAAAATCTGAATGTGTTAGCATTGTGGCATTTGCTAATGAGTTGATGGCGAGTCGAAGTAATTCCTCGTCTTCGGTTGACCAAGCAATGATGGAATTCTTTTCGGTTCCGCAGGTGCCTGCACAAAGGATAAAGTTGTTTTGAAAGGCCCGGAAGGAACTTGCGATAATAGTTTAGTACTCCCAGGATTTTCTGCAACTCGCTAACAGTCCTTGGTGACTTGATATTCTTGATTGAATTCGTCTTTGACGGCAACGGTTGAATACCTTGGGGCGTGATACGATGCCCTAAGAAGTCCACGGATGTAGTTGCAATCTGCGTATTGTCAAAATTGATCTTGAGTCCGTGGTTGGATAAGCGTGAGAGGACATTTCGTAGATGCTTCGCATGAGATTCTCTAGATCTGGACTGAATACCATAATGTCATCGAGATATGACATACAATAAGCAGAGTCGTCGCGAAGTATGTTGTCCATGAATCTTTGAAATGTCTGTGTAGCACACTTAAGTCCAAAAGGCATATAAAGATATTCGAAAAGGCCAAATGGAGTGATGACTGCAGTTTTCTCGATATCCTCTGGTGCTACCGGGATGTGATGGTAGGCTTGTCTGAGGTCAATAACTGAGAAGAAATTGCTGCCGTTGAGTTTTTCAAGTAAAGTGTTAATATTTGGAATATGATATGCATCAGATTTTGTCACTGAATTTAGCTTACGGTAGTCTCCGCAGGCTCTGTACGATCCGTTTGATTTGGAGATTAAGTGCAGAGGTGACGCTCATGAACTTTTCGATGGTCTGATGATTCCCTCTTCCACAAGCCTAGAGAATTCCTCTTGGGCAGCTTTCAGCTTAGCAGGGGCCATTGGTCGCTTCTTGAGTGCAATAGGTTGTCCTTCTGTGACGATATGGTGCATCGTGTTGGAGACTCATAGCTCTGACTAGTTAAGATCGAGAAGCGACTTGTATTTTGAAGAGCTGCTGATATCTCTGCTGAATGATGCACTGGGGTTGGCTGAATGACCTGTAACTCTAAGCGCTCGGAGGCAAGTGTCCAAAAACTTTGCTTAAGTCCGGTGGAGGGGTCGATGATCTTTTGATTGGCAAGATCAACAATGAGCCGAAATTTCAGAAGGAAACCAAGGCCTATTATATTATGTGAGACCTTGGCAATGATGAAATTGTGAGAAAATTCGCGTCGTAGACCTATGTTGAGTGTGCGGTACCGGCAGCCATAAGTTGGTATGGGCTCGCCTGTAGCTGTTGCGAGAAGAACGCCTAGCGACATCTCGGCCATTGAATCACTCTTGAGAACTGAGACTGCTGCACCTGTGTCTAAGATAAACTCTTCGGCAGTTAAAAATCAAGAAGGTGCAGAAGCTTGTTGGGCTGTTTGGCCAGGTCATGCAAACTAGTAGGCTGATGATTGCGACCGGCGTTGTCCATTTGATTCTATGTGAAAAATCCGGCGTGGACAAAAAGAGTCGACAGGGATGTCGGTTTCTAATTTGTTTCTTCCTTGTGGCGCCGTTGATGCCGTTGATGCGCAGAAAGTACGGTCTTCTACTTCCTGCTCAAAACGTTTACCGATCCTGATGCACCCTTGCGCCTGTGGTCTGTTGTCCTTTCCGTCAACTGTGGAAATTGGCACTCATTCGGAAATGCTTCGGAACGACAAAGACAGACTTGAAATTAATAAAAAAACTTCTGGTGGTTATAACACCAGATTTTGGGGCATATTTGTTAAAGGATTGCGGGGATCTCGATTGCCGCCTACCGTTATAATTAGGTTTAGGAATAAATTTGTGTCGAGCATTCAGTTGATTTAGCTCGGATTTCGTAATGGCTAATTCTTCTGGAACTTTAGCCATGTTCGCCACTGTCCTCTCTAAAGAGTAGAGCCTACCATCTTGCGGGGGTGAACAGAAGGATGACGGATTCACTTTGGGTTCCAAAACCCTATATTCTAACTCATATCTCTCAAATAAGTCATCTATAGAGAGAGTGTTGGGAAGTTGTCTGGAAAATAGTTTTAATGCTTGTGGAAGATTGTTAATAAAAACAACCTTAGCCTCATGGTCAGAAATGTTGGTTTTATATCAACGTTTCCGTAATTCCCTCAAAATTTCGATGGGGCCAAGGTTTGGCATGTCTAACTGTGCATATTTATTTATTATCTGCTCAGTTTCTGTGGGCCTAAGCAAGGATTCTTCTTCGTTTTTTAGGCCCAAAATGGAATTAGGTAGCATCCTAATGGCCTCAAGCTTAGGATAAGGCCGTCGCTGCAATTCAGAATATAGTTTAGCAAAAACCTTCGACAGTTTTTGATGACTGTCATAATCAAGAAACCGGGAGAAAGCTGAGTCTACGCGCATAAAGAATAGTTCACTATCTCCATTCCAAACAGGAACATCAATATCTAAAATTAGACCTGACATTCTAACAATCTTACGGGATCTTAAAAGCATAAATTTATAAGCAATACGAAAATGTCTAAATATACTTTAACGAAACGCTTACCCACATTCAGCTTCCACAGTTGAAGGTCTCCCGCTGTTGGATGAGCGCATAAAACAAATGAATTAGTTCCTTCACAAAACACGTCACAATAACTGTTTCAAAAATTGAAATATTCCGCAATTGAGTCTGTCGGGTACGTATGGTGCAGTTTTTTACGTAGGAAAGTTGAACAGAGCATATACCCAAAAAAATTCACCATAAATCCACGAATTTAGAGACAACACATATATTCAACAAAAATTCCCAGAAGACCACAACTTTAGACAGAAAATGTGTACCCAAAAAAGTTCCCAGAAGACCACGACCAGAGTAAGGAAGACGTAAACGCGAATGTTAATCTATTCTTATCCCAAATAAATGAAAAAGAAAGTCAATTTTATTTATACCAAAAAAGGACAATACTCAATATCCTGGCGCGATCGCCAATTTTGTAAACGCCCCAGCTTCAAGTAAATGTCGTACGACGTTACAAACTCGGTTAAAGTGCTATGGATATAGAGTTATTGTTCTGATAGGGGGCCCTTAACAGGGCCGGTAGTACGTCCTCCGGCAAATGCCGAGAAAGATCCTTCAGAGTGAAGATGTCCTAGAGCCTTGGGTTGATTCTGGCTGTGGTTCCTTCTGTTGTTGTGTTGTAATCTCGATATGGAAACTTCGTTGAAGTTCTGCATTAACTGGCTCGTCTCGCTGGTTGTACAGCAACACGATGTTGCCAATTGTTGGTGAAGACAATCCAATAACCAGCGTATGTAATGACAGCCGACAGCACGCACACGTAACGCAAAGCAGAAGGCAAATGCGACAACTGAACTGCATGGTAAATTTGCCGTGCTTAAATAGCCATGCCATAGTCTACTTGCACACTATTGGTTAACGGCAAGTTTCCATTTTTCTCATTGGTGCAACGTAAATAAAATTGAATTTAATTTACGCAATATGTCGGCAATTAATTTGTGTCGTTACATCCTGCTTTACCGGATTCACCCTTGCGTGGCATTCATCTGAAGTGCTTGGGCTTGTGGAAGGACTAGCGCCTGATTGATATTATCAAAGGCTAGATGCTGATTTATTCTTTGTTGGCTGTGTGCTCGACCAAATGGGGCACCATTTATGTAAGAGGTTTTGTAGTTAATGTGAGAGGTTTTGCAGTCTAGTTGTCTATTTAGTGCGATATTGTCCTCCTACCTAATACCTGGTAGCTGTTATTACGATCCGCGTTCATGATTAATCCCTGGTCCTTCTCGAAGGGTGATGTGAGAAAGCTCAGACAAATATCAAGGCTTTATTATATATAATGGTGCAAAGCAAAGACAAAAATCGTATAAAGTAGTCACAATAAGCACAAAATATAAATCCAAGTTTTGCGTTTTTCACAATGATTCACTGTATGCTAGGTTTTGAGAGTTAAATCACATAAATCCACTGAAATGTAGGGTTTCAGATAAATGATTGAGAATTACACAAAATATAAATCCATAAAGTCTTAATTGCACTGTTAGTGGTCACGTAGGAATTGTTGGATCACACAAAATATATAGATCTTGGCTTTGAGCGTAGGGTAACATTAATCCACCGTATATTAAATGCGTATCGCACGCGGGTGTGTATATTTATTAAACAAAACCTTATTATTAATAATAAAAATAATAATACATTTATTTGGCATCAAAGGCAAACAGGCCTAAACATTGAAATAACAAATCCAAAGCAGGATATGTGGAGTTGATTGAAATTGTTACTAGCAAAGTATTTAATAGCAAAGGCGAGGAGTTGAGGAAGAGTAATGCTATCGCCAATTACAATTCAATTTGTAATTCAAGAAATCTAAACTAAAACTTTTAGAAACTAACAGAGTTTGGTGCTAAAATTACAGTTACGAGAAATATTGTGTAAAACCAGAATAAGCCTATGTGACCTTAAAGAGAACTATATTTGTCAAAAATGAACTTCGTTTGGTTGTAACGCGGAACCGCGTGTTATAATATATTAAGTCTCTTTATGCATTATAATGTCCTGTAAGTCACTTCCAAACATGAATAAGCTGAATTCTAAGTTAACTCAGTGTCCATCCGCCGGTCTCGCATCTGATGACGTAAGGTTATTCATTTTGGAGAGGTCTATTTCAGATTTGTGTAAACTTCTTGAAAGAATCGTCATCGACAGGATACATGCTAATAAAACCACGGATTAACACCGTCTAAATCAGAATAAACGACAATCGGGACCACCACGGTCATTCAGTCGATATTCTCCAAAAGGTTTGTGCTTTAATCACCAAAAGTATTTTTATAATTGACGAAATTGCCTGCATTGTTCGTAGAACTTACCAACGGATACCAATTTCCTTCCTTTGATAAGCCCAATCAACAACAATACAATATCTGTTCTTCACGTACAAATTTTCAAACACATACAGCTGCAGTTTTTGTTGACTCCTTCCGTCCACGCAGAATATGCCACATAGACAACAAAACTGACAATATAATTTGCAATGACCAGCCTGTTTGTTTTCATGACCAGGCCAATTAACCCAATGAATTTCTGCATCTTATCGATTTCAGAACTGGCGAAGAATTCATGGTAGACACACGTGCAGCAGTTTTAGTTCTCAAGGATAATTCCATGGCCGAGAAGTCTCTAGAAATTTTATTTTCAAAAGCTACAGTAGAGCCCATTACTGCTTATGGATGCTGACATCGCATATTTAAAATAGGTTCACGACGTGAATTTACTCACAACTTCATCGTCGCCAAGGTCTCACACCGCATAATAGGCCTTGATTTTCTGTTGAAATATCGGCTCATTGTTGACTTCGCCAATCAAAAGATCATTGACCCCTCCAGCGGACTTGAGTAAAGTTTTTGGGCACTGGCCTCCAAGAGTTTGGAGTTACAGGTCATTCAGACAATCCTAGTGCATTATTCAGCAGAGATATCAGCAACTCTTTGAGAACAAATGTCGTTGTTTGATCTCAGCAAGTCAGAGCTACGAAATTTTAACACGATGCACTATATCGTCACAGCAGGACAACCTGTTGCACTCAAAAAGCAACTGCTGGCCCCAGCTAAGCTGAAAGCTGCCCAAGAGGAATTTTTAAGACTATTAAAAGAAGGAATCATCAGACAACTGAAAAAGTTATGGGTGTCACCATTGCACTTAGTCTCTAAATCAAACGGATCGTACAGAGCCTGTGGAGATTATCGCAAGCTAAATTTAGTGACCAAATCATATGCATATAAACATCTTATTTGAAAAACTCAGCGGTAGCAGTTACTTCTCGTTAATTGACCTCAGACAAGCCTACCACCACATTCCGGTAGCGCCAGAAGGTATTGAAACGACTGCGGTCATCACTCCATTTGGATTTTCAAATACCTCTACGTTCCTTTTGGAATGAAATTTGCTACTCAGAGATTTCAATGGTTCATGGACAACATATTTTGCGACGACGCCACTTACTGTATGTCATATCTCCATGGCAATAGTTTTCAGTCCAGACCTAGAATCTCATGCCAAGCATTTACGAAATGTCCCCTCACACTTATTAATCCAAAGGCTTAAGATCAATTGTGACAAGATGGAGATTGCAATTACATCCGTGGATTTCTGAGGGCATCGTATTACACCACAAGGTATTAAAATTTTGCCGTCGATGGCAAATTCTATCAAGAATATCAAGTCACCAAAGTCTTTAAGTGAACTGCAGAATCTTTAAGATGTCCTTAACTACTATTGCAAGTTTTTTCTTGACCCATTAAGACAACTTTATCCGTTGTGTAAGCATCTGCCGAATCGACAAGGACTTAGTAAATCTCCAACATTGCTTGGTCACCTGAAGACGTTGAATTACTACGCCTCGCCATCAACTCTATAGAAAATGCTACAATACTAACGCATCCATATTTTCAACGTCCATTTCAGCACACAACAGATGCTTCTGAGTTTGCTATTAAGGACACTGTGTTATGAGAGATCGACAGAGCTCGGAAGCTTATTTGTTTTTACTCGCGTACTCTGTAACCAGTAGAAAAAATATACTACACTTTCGGTCGAGAACTCTTCGCCATTCAAGAAGCAGTTCGCCACTTCATCAGCAAAATTGGCAGCAGCAGATTTGTTGATTTTACAGATCATGCACCATTAGATTGCGTACTTCAAAACGCAACTCCAACTGTTGCCATGTACCCTGCCAGTGTAGGAAGACAGCTGTCACATCTGAGAAAATGGCAATTTGACATTTTCTAAGTCAAGGTCGAACAAAACTTCATTGCAGCTGCCCTTTCCAGGCCAGACATCTTGCTACAACGACCTTCGCCTTTGCCATTCAAGGTCAACTCCGTGACTCTTAGGGAACCTGCACTAACACCATCCCTCCTGAAAACAGAACAGCGCTGTGCTACTTACATTCAAAGATCAGTAGCCCATCACCCGATTAAGTTCGTATGCTGACTCTTGGATGGTATCTCTATTGTTTACTTCACGGGTACACAGCCCAAAAAAAACCAGTTCTGTCGACCAGCCTTCAGAGAACATTTTTGACTCATTTCACTAAATTTTTTATCCAAGAACCAAGGCGACAATCAGACTTCTGAAAGATAGTTTCTACGATCATTGGCTAAGGCAGAACAATGTGTCTCCGAATGTGCTATTTTCCAGAAAATCAAAATCATATGGAAAGAGAGTACTCGTTCTTAACGACAATGCTGTTGCACCACTACAACCGAAGTATCGCAGTCCTTACCCGATTTTGCTCAGACAGCCCAAATACATCATTGTCATGCATGGTCCGACACCTACATTGCGAAGCATAGACAAGTTGAAACCGTTTATTGAACCGCCTGATCCTGGTGATATACAACCTTCTACATGTATCTCAGGCTCCATCTGCTTACCATCCCAACCGAATAATAGATTGATTTGCATAACACACAAATGATAATATTTTTACATTAATTTTTCGTTATTCTATGTATCAAATGTTAACTTTTTGTGCACCGCTTGCGCCTAATCTTAAGCAACGTGATCTCTATGATTCCACGAAATTCATTACCTTTCTCACACTCACTTGTCTCACGTGGTATAACCAGCTGTTTTTAACTCTCAATTGTATAGTATTTTTGAACAGTTCTTCGGTATTATGCCATCTCTGCGGCAATGTTCCAGTACACTTTTTGTCGATACCATTTTGATTTTCATGTATATATATTTTTACGTTGTATTGTTGCAACCCGAGCTCATACTGCCTATTTTGGTATGACCAGCTACTTGTAGCCAACGTCTTCTGTAGTAACACTAAGTAGTCATCGGCTTCATATCATGGTACAGGCCACTTTCACTGCATATCTCAACTTCATCAGTTGCACAGTACACACTCTACGAATATCATGACAACAACGTCGAGCACAGACTAGCCTCTTTCGTCGTATTCGAACTCATTGACGGCTATCCAGCCTGCCCAGGTCTCAATTTAAACCTAGTAACTACAGTGGCAAATTAATTTACAATTTTCACGCTGCGGCTCTCAAAACCTCAAATTACACTAATATGCTTCACGCGATATGGCAGGCTGCTACACCTAACAATTTATTTAGCAATTCCTAGTGGTTATTTGGCATCATATCATTGTTAAAAGAATCAGCACGCATGCTACAGCCCAGCGTATACTGTACATTTTTATTAGCTATAGAAAGAATAATAACCAGTTGATTATTTGAATTCTAACTCTTTCCTATATTACCTATCAAGCTTCGCCAAAAGGATTTTTTCAGAGAAGAAAGTGATGCAATGGCTCAGACTAATTCGCCGACATATTGCCTAAATGAAATTTAAATTTCATTACACGGTACCAATTAAAACAAGCGAAATTTGCGGTTAACCAATGGCGTGCGATCTTGCGCCTGTACAAGTATCTAAGTACGATGCATTTACTATGCATGTTCACACACTTGACATTTCCATCCTGTGCACTACGGATGAATGCTGTCGCTCTCTCTATTTGTCTGTTTACCTACACTGACTTCTGGACTTGCGTTTATCACGCTGGGTATTCTAGTCATTTGGATTTCAATCACACTATTTTTTTTGCTGCACAAGTAGTCATACGAGCTCGATAATCGATTAATCGGACTTCTACATGTGCCAGCCACCATGGTGTTAAAGTAGATATTCATCAAGGCAATGCTGAGCCTTTGAACAACAATTCACTTCTCTGGTTTCAACAACTTTATTTAAACGCACGAAGAAACATCAGCCATTCAATCAGTGCCGGTTATAATTAGAATAGAATATCTTTATTTGGATTCAAACCACACATATTCCATCAAATAATAAAATTGGAAATTGTACAATATATATTAAAAAAATTATCACATCACAATAATTGTGCAATTAATCTCATGTAGATAGGTATATCTCACTAATTGTACAATACAATATATCAATATCAGAAAGTTCGACTGAAAAGAATAATATATACATCATCAAATTAGGAACAATTAAGGTATAATTCGAGTGTAACATTATGCAAAAATTGAGAACCATGACTAGCAATTGATTGTATGTAATGTTAACTAAATTGAAAAAATAGTGCATAACATTTCAATTATAATAATACAAAACTTGGAAATAAAAATCTCAAGAAAATCTGTTTCCGATAACAATTATCCTTGTCTTTTATTCAACCATGAGAAAGTATTATCATAATAAAAAAAATAAAAGATATCAGCAGGATTGCAGACTTTTTCAAGTTCAGTAGATAAAGTTTTAAAGACATCTTAGATGGAGGCATTTCTCTAAGCCCCTTCGGCAATTGGTTATAAATTTTGTAGATTTTCGAGAAAGAGAATAACTTGCTCGCTACATTCCCCACCAAAGGAGGAGATATTGCCAAATGTCCAGATCTAGTTCCAACTTCATGACTCTTTCTTTTCGGAGTCATATAGGCACCAGTCCACTGGTTCAAATGGAAATCTTTTATACAATAACACATCCTCCAAAACCACAGAGATTGCAATGGCACAAACTGTAATCTAGAGGCGTATATAGTGCAAGAAATAGGACTAATATGTTTCACAACCTTTCTTTGTACAGCTTCTATCTTATTAGACAAACCCTTTTTTAATGGATTCCAAGTAGCGACAGCATATTCTAGTACCGGTCTAATCCATATTATATACATTTGAAGTTTTATATCATTTGATAAGATATTTCGATTTATTAGTGCCCATCTTTTCTTGGCACTGCCTACTATACTTTCAATATGTCTCTCAGCAGAAGCTGTACATTGAATAGTTATGCCTAAATCCTTAATTTCTTGCATAAGTTTAATCTCAAACACATCATTAATAACAGCATCATGAAAATAAACATAATGAAAGTTTGTTCTGTTCCCTATTTTAAAAGCTTTCGTCTTTTTATTGTTTATTCTCAGCCCTAGTGTAATCAAATATTTACTCAAATCATACAAATCTAAAGTCACATTATTTTTTGGAGAATTCGACATTCTTTGGATCAATTGGGAAGATTATTTTTAAATCATCAGCGAATTTGCGTCAGAGTACTTCTAGACACTGCAACACTACCAAACTTTCTCGATATTTGCCGCAGAACGCAATTCCGACCCTCATAAGGACCGTCCACAATAACTGTCTTTCCTTATCTACGGCTTGTTTACTATTTTGTAAACGCCCCGGCTTCAAGTAAATGCCGTACGACGTTACAAACTCGGTTAAGGTGCTCTGAAAAGAGATTAGTTACTGATATGGGGGCCCTTAAGAGGGCATGGTAATTCGTTCGCTTGAAGTCTTCAGAGTTGAACATGTCCTAGAGCCTTGGGTGGACTCTGGTTGAGTTTTAGCTCCCGTGGTTGAGCTGTAATCGCGTTGTGGATGGTGTCCTGCAGGTCCTGCACTCAATTGGCTCGTCTCTCCGGTATCCCGCAACAAGATGAGTCACGGATGTAGTTAGTTGTTGGTGAAACTATCAAATCACCAGCGTAGGTATTGACAGCCGACAGAGCGCACACGTATTGACAGCCGACAGAACGCACACGCGTGAAGCAGGTAGAAGGCAAATGCCACAACTGACTTGCATGGTAAATTACCGTGCTTAAATAGCATGCAATATGTGTACTTGCATACTATTGGTTAAACGTGGTTAAACGTGGTTAAACGGCAATTTGCTTTTTTCTCATTGGTGCAACGTAAATAAATTTGAATTTAATTTACGCAATATGTCGGCGATTGATTTGTGTCGTTACAACACTTTCCTCTCTGAAAAAAAAGAAAAAATATTCCTCTCTGCGAGGCTAGATAAGAAATGCATGACAGAGTTCGAACCAAGTTAAGCAAAAATATGATGAACCATAAGTACTGGGCTTAAATATGCTTGTTGGTTGCTTCAACAATGATATGATGCCAGGTAACCACTAGGAATTGCTACACAAATTGTTAGCTCTAGTGGACGGTCATAGCACGTGAGGCAAAATAGAGCACTGTAAGTTTTTGGAGCCGCAGCGTGAAGATTTCGAGGTAAATCGCCTCTGAATTTGCCAGGTTTAAGTTAAAACCTAAGCAGGTTGGATCGTTGTCAATGTGTTTGTATACGACCAAAGGAGCTAGAGTGCTCGACGTTGTGGTCATGACATTTGTAGAGTGGTCTTTGTGAAATAGATAAAGTTGAGATATGCATTGAAAGTGGCCTGTACCATGATATGAAGCTGATCACTACTTAGTGTTGCTACACGAAAGCGTTAGCTCTAAGTAGCTGGTCATACCAAAATAGGCAGTGTAATGTCATGTGTGAGAAATACATTATAATTTAAAATATATATACATTAAAATCAAAGGTAATTGCATAAAAATATGTACACGAACATTGCCTCAGAGATGGCATAATACCAAAGAACTGTTCAAAAATGCTACACAATTGTTAGCTAAGAACAGCTGGTTATGCCACGTGAGACAAATACGAAAATTAACGTAAGGTTAAAAAAAATTTTATAGTTAAATGTTAATGTTTAAAAAAATTAATTACGCGTTATACAAAGCAGGTTGAGATTGTGGGCAGACGGAGCCTGAGACGTGTGTAGAAGGTTGAACGCTCTCAGGATCAGGTGGTTCGATAAACGGTTTTAACCTGTCTATGCTTACTGATGTCGGTGTAGCGCCTTGCATAATGATGAAGTATTTTGGCTGTTTTAGTAAAATCGGGTAAGGACCGCGATACTTGGGTTGTAGTGGTGCAACAGCATTATTGTTGCGAACGAGTACTCTCTTGCAGCTGTGGAGCTGTGGGTGAACGAAGACTGGACGAGGCGTGTGTCTCGGCTGCTGTTCGGACATGTTACCGAAATGAAGTCGAAGGCGGGTAGCTTCGTTTTGTGGGTCATCTTGTGCCGGTAGTAGACGTGGGAGCTGACTAGGCAGGCGTAGATCCATGCCATACAAGAGTTGTGACGCAGACGTTTTAATGGATTCTCGAGTACGAGAACGCATGGCCAGCAGAACTAAAGGTAGTGCATCGACCCAGTTGCCATTAATGGACGAGGATGCTAAAGCAGCTTTGAGTTCCCTATGCATTCTCTCTACCATACCATTAGCTTGGGGATGGTAGGCAGTCGTCTGGCGTAAGATGCATCCCATGTACCGCAAGGTGGTTTTGAAACGATCAGATGAGAAGCAAGTGCCTCTGTCCGTGATGACCTCATTGGGAACACCGTAATTGGATATCCATGCAGAGATAAAACCGTTAGTTACTTCGTCTGCAGAAATGGTGCCAAGAGGTAATGCCGCAGGCCACCGTGTAAATCTATCGATCATAGATAGAAGGTAGCTGAAACCGTTGAACCTTTGTCAGATGAACTATATCGATGTGGACGATGGCTAGGCGAGAAGTAGACCGAAAATGTTGCAACTTTGCACAAATGTGTCGTGTGATCTTGTTTTTCTGACAAATTGCACACTCTGAGACCCATCGTTTAACATTCTGCCTAAGTCTGTGACCCCAGAAACGATCTGTAAGTAGTCGGACAGTCGCTTGGCTTTCTGGGTGAGAAATTGAGTGAATTGAATCGAAAACCTTTCTCTGAAGGCTGGTCGGCAGAACTGGCTTGTTGGGCTGCGTACCCGTGAAGTAAACAATTGGTAAGCCTTCCCACAGACGGCATATGAACTTGGTTGGGTGACGGGCTATTGATCTTTGAATGTGAATGTCACCGCGTTGTTCAGTTCGCAGGAGAGTTGGCGTTAGTGCAGGTTCACTGAGTGCCACGGAGTTGACAGTGAATGGTGACGGCGAAGGTGGTTGTAGAGAGACGTCTGGCCTAGACAGGGCATCTGCAATGAAGTTCTGTTTGCCCTTGACGTGAAAGACGTCAAATTGCCATTCGCTTAGACGAGAAAGCTGTCTTTCCACTCTGGCAGTGTACTTGGCGATAGATGAAGTTGCGTTTCTAAGTGCGCTAACTAGTGGTGCATGATCTGTGAAAACAACAAATCTGCTACTGCCAATGATGCTGATAAAATGGCGCACTGCGTCGTGGATGGCGAGAAGTTCTCGGCCGAAAGTGTCGTACCTCGTTTCTACTGGTTGGAGAGTACGCGAGTAGAAACTGATAGGCTTCCGAACTCCGTCGATCTCTTGTTCCAAAGTGGCTCCAATAGCGAATTCAGAAGCATCTGTCGTGAGTAGAAATGGCTTTTCGAAATCTGGATGCGTTAGCATTGTGGCATTTGCTAACGAGTTGATGGCAAGTCGAAGTAATTCCTCGTCTTCGGATGACCAAGCAATGATGGAATTCTTGCTAAGTCCTTTTCGGTTCCGCAGGTGCCTGCACAAAGGATAAAGTTGTTTTGAAAGGCCTGGAAGGAACTTGCGATAATAGTTTAGTACTCCCAGGATTTTCTGCAAATCGCTCAAAGTCCTTGGTGACTTGATATTCTTGATTGAATTCGTCTTTGACGGCAACGGTTGAATACCTTGGGCCGTGATACGATGCCCTAAGAAGTCGACGGATGAAGTTGCAATCTGCGTCTTGTCACAGTTGATCTTGAGTCCGTGGTTGGATAAGCGTGAAAGGACATTTCGTAGATGTTTCGCATGAGATTCTAGATCTGGACTGAATACCATAATGTCATCGAGATATGACATACAATAAGCAGAGTCGTCGCGAAGTATGTTGTCTATGAATCTTTGAAATGTCTGAGTAGCACACTTAAGTCCAAAAGGCATGTAAAGATATTCAAAAAGGCCAAATGGAGTGATGACTGCAGTTTTCTCGATATCCTCTGGTGCTACCGGTATGTGATGGTACGCTTGTCTGAGGTCAATCACTGAGAAGAAATTGCTGCCGTTGAGTTTTTCAAGTAACGTGTTGATATTTGGAATAGGATATGCATCAGATTTTGTCACTGAATTTAGCTTACGGTAGTCTCCACAGGCTCTGTACGATCCGTTTGATTTTGAGACTAAGTGCAGTGGTGACGCCCATGAACTTTTCGATGGTCTGATGATTCCCTCTTCCAAAAGCCTTGAGAATTCTTCTTGGGCAGCTTTCAGCTTAGCAGGAGCCAGTGGTCGCTTCTTGAGTGCAATAGGTTGTCCTTCTGTGACGATATGATGCATCGTGTTGGAGACTCGTAGATCGGATTTGTTAAGATCGAAAAGCGATTTGTATTTTCGAAGAGCTGCTGATATCTCTGCTGAATGATGCACTGGGGTTGGTTGAATGACCTGTAACTCCAAACGCTCGGAGGCAAGTGTCCAAAAGCTTTGTTCAAGTCCGGTGGAGGGGTCGATGATCTTTTGATTGGCAAGATCAACAATGAGCCGAAATTTTAGAAGGAAATCAAGGCCTATTATATTATGTGAGACCTTGGCAATGATGAAGTTGTGGGAAAATTCACGTCGTAGACCTATGTTGAGTGTGCGGTATTGGCAGCCATAAGTTGGTATGGGCTCGCCTGTAGCTGTTGCGAGAAGAACGCCTAGCGACATCTCGGCCATTGAATCACCTTTGAGAACTGAGACTGCCGCACCTGTGTCTACGATGTACTCTTCGCCAGTCTTGAAATCAAGTAGGTGCAGAAGTTTGTTTGGCTGTTTGGCCGGGTCATGCAAACAAGTAGGCTGGTGATTGGGACCGGCATTGTCTGTTTGGTTCTCCATGTGAAAAATTCGGCGTGGACGAAAAGAGTCGCCAGGGATGTCGGTTTGTAGTTGGCTTCTTCCCTGTAGCGCCGTTGATGCCGTTGATGTGCAGAAAGTACGGTCTTCTACTTCCTGCGCCAGACGTTTCCCGATACTGATGCACCCTTGTGCCTGCGGTCTGTTGTCCTCTCCGTCAGCTGTGGAAATTGACACTCAAACACAAACAGCTGCCGCAGTTGAATAAGAGCAGAACAAAGAAGTCACTGTTTCCAAAAATTCGAAGTTGAGTTGGCCTTTGATGCCGATGTGTTATTATTATCCCCACAAATCCACGAATATATACCCAACAGATTTCCCAGAAATCCACGGTCAGGGTAAAGAAAACACAAATGTCAATCTATTATTATTATATCAAGTCAATTTTATTTATACCAAGAAAATCAGAACGATACACTCGAATATCCTGGCGCGGTCGCCAATTTTGTTATTATATATTATATTATATTATATATTCTTTTCAGTCGAACTTTCTGATATTGATATATTGTATTGTACAACTAGTAAGATATACCTATCTACATGATATTAATTGCACATTTATTGTGATGTGATAATTTTTTTTTTATATATTGTACAATTTCCAATTTTATTATTTGATGGAATATGTGTGGTTTGAATCCAAATAAAGATATTCTATTCTATTCTATTCTATTCTTAATTCATTAATGCATTAATTATTAATTATTAATTCATTAATTATTAATTTTATATATTGTCGGGTGAAACGCAACGACCGGAGAGAGCGTGCTTGTGGTTTTCAACATTTTTCTCTACTTTCGAAGGATTTCGGGTTTTATTTTGTTTTTATTTTTTCAGATTCTCGGGATTTCTTGTCTGATTTCTTCTCCAGAATACTCCAGGAATCTACCTACACATTATTTTGGAATCTACCTTCAGTTATCACGGATCTATTTCTAGCCCACCCGATTTTTTTCCGTTTATTTCTACATTTTAATACCTATTCTTTTTTTCGCTCAGCAATACTCTTTCTTTTCCTCTCTTTTACCGTAAACAATATTAATTATACTCTTCTATCTATCTCCATCATGAATCAAATTTCGTCGCCAGCCCCCAACTCCCCGCTCCTCACCCAAAAGATTATTTCCAATATTTCTGTTCTCCAACAGCAAATGGCGGATATCACAGGGTTACTTGGAGCATTGACTGGCAACCTTCCAGTCTCCTCCGTTCAGCCCCATCTGTTGCGTCAAGCAGATACGTTTCTGAATGGGGTAGCCAGGGAGGTTGCCCTGCGAAACCACAACAAGCGAAACCTCTTTCTCTGGTCTCCGCGCTCCCCTCTCTCAAAGGACGATCTGGCCTCAGATCTCATCCGTCAAATAGGGGAAAACTTCAGCCAACTAAAAGAGATCTCCTCGGGAAAGGGCCGAGCCTTCATCCTCTCCTCACACAAAAGACTGTCCGACGATGAGGTTCATCATCTCAAACTACATTCGCCCATCTTATCATCCGGACAAGTCAAACTCAAACGAGACTACACTCTGCTACAGAGGACTCTTGAGAAAGCACATACTCACACACCGGACACCACCCCTCCTCCAGCTCCTCACGCCTTTCCGGGCTGGAGCAATCCCAAGAAAAGCCGTTCAGTTCACGGCGGACTCCTTGGTGACGCACCTTCCTCCAGTCCACCCCCACCCACACCTTCCCGATTTGAAGGCCTTCCCCTCACCTTTAGCCCTTACTCTGCAACCAGTCCCCCTACACTAGTCCAAGCTTTACCACGTCGTCGTGGCCGACCACGCCGCGCTAAGCCTCATAATAACGCACCTTCACTCCCAAACCCGTCCACCAGGTCTACATCCCCTCGAAAGGTTACCTTTGTGACAGATGCTATGAATCAGAAACTGAAAAAACGTAAGTCTACGAAGACCAAGCAAAACTTCGAGCCAGCCCCATCAAATTCATCTCCCCCTACTGAATCCACCATCGTCCCCACCCTGGACAGTTCCGCCCCAGCTCCTGATCTTTCTCCGTCCTAGTTACTGATATGGGGGCCCTTAAGAGGGCCTGGTAATTCGTTCGCTTGAAGTCTTCAGAGTTGAACATGTCCTAGAGCCTTGGGTGGACTCTGGTTGAGTTTTTGCTCCAGTGGTTGAGCTGTAATCGCGTTGTGGATGGTGTCCTGCAGGTCCTGCACTCAATTGGCTCGTCTCTCCGGTATCCCGCAACAAGATGAGTCACGGATGTAGTTAGTTGTTGGTGAAACTATCAAATCACCAGCGTAGGTATTGACAGCCGACAGAGCGCACACGTATTGACAGCCGACAGAACGCACACGCGTGAAGCAGGTAGAAGGCAAATGCCACAACTGACTTGCATGGTAAATTACCGTGCTTAAATAGCATGCAATATGTGTACTTGCATACTATTGGTTAAACGTGGTTAAACGTGGTTAAACGGCAATTTGCTTTCTTCTCATTGGTGCAACGTAAATAAATTTGAATTTAATTTACGCAATATGTCGGCGATTGATTTGTGTCGTTACAATTTTTAACGTCACACGGCATTTACTTGCAGTCGGGGCATTTAGAACAGTATTTATAGTTATCAAAGTGAATATCTTCCCCTACTTACAGCTGTGCTATTTGGGGTCGCAATAACATAATTGGTTACATATACTCTTTGAACATTTTAATACTATACTAAACAAGACCATCTTTCATTAGAGGCTACTTAGAAATATTTCAATATCTGAAATAGTAACATATTACAAAGACTATAGTAGCGCAATTTAAATACATATTGTGAAGGTCGTTGGAAAGCATGTCAAAAGTATCGCATGCGATATTCCAACAAAAGTTTTCTGAAATAAATGTGGCACTTCCTTCCGAACAAGAAATTCAGTCATATAAATCTGATTATAATGTGGAGAAGGAAATTGGCAGGTACTTGACATGTTTCATTTTTATCGTTAGAGGCCGTTTTGCAAAAGTTTGTAGAGTTAAACACAAAGTAGATAACAGTGTTGCTGCGGCTAAAATAATTCGCCGAAATAGAAATGGTGTGGATACAATCGACAACATACGACAAGAAATAAAAATACTTTTAGCCACCGATGAAATAAATGAAATTGTAAATATACATCATTATTACGTAACACCCACCGAAGTTTGTCTTATTTTAGAATAGTAGGTCTTTCATTTTTTTATAAAATAGCTCTAGTGGTGGTGATTTATATCATTATGTTGCAAATGCAGATGAAAATCTCCCTGAGTCGTATGTTAAGGATGTCATGCGTCAGCTTCTTTCTGCTGTTTGTCATTTGCATCATTGTAATATAGTGCATCTTGATATCAAAGTCAGTGCTGGTTGTTTAAATTACTTATTATTTAAACCTGTGAATAACATTTATGCGTAACTAAATTTACTTTAACGTCATTATAAGAAAATCTGTGTTTGATTACATTGTACACAATGGGTAAATTACATATCAGTTCAACACTAAGATGAAAACATATTTGTGCTTCTCAACGATTGTTGTGTTATCGTAGTTTTTATGTTAAATAATAACTTATAACACACACACACATATATATATATATATATATATATATATATATATATATATATATATATATATATATAAATATATATATATAATAATAATACATTTATTTGGCATCAAAGACCAACTGGCCCAACCATTGACAATGCAAATCAAGGGTAGGGTATGTGTATGTGAGTGGAATTGTGACTAGCAAAGTATTTAATAGCAGGGGGAGGGGTTGGGGAGTGGAAAAGTTATCATTAACATCAAAATAGTTCAATCTGGTGAAAAATAAATATAAACGAAGTTCCATTTGACTAGAAAAGATCAATTGGAGATAGTCCGTGAAGTATCAGATCTTCAAGGTGAATGTAAGACCGAAAACAAAGATGAAAAGATGGCGGCCCGGAGGTAGACGTCGACCGATGGAGTCCATTGTCGTGACGATTGAATTGGTGGAGCAAAGCATGGACATGGATGGAATCAGCAGGATTGAGGCGAGCGAGTCTTGCAGAGATCGCAGGCATCCGTAGAACGTGATTGTGATTTAATGAAGACCAGGGAGAGTCGAAGTCCGAAGCGAACCGTTGGTGGATCGGTAGGGCTGTTGGGTTTCCGGTCCTCCGCTGAAACAAGAAAGAAAGAAAAGTGTTGGATGAGCAAAACGTAGTAGAGTATCCACAACGTGGATATAATGGGGTTAGGAATGGGCTGAGAGGTGGTATTAGTGAATCTAGATGAAGAGAATAAGACCAGAGAAGTAAAGTGGAAGATTATATGGCTGCCTGAGGGATTTCGCCCTCAGAAGTTAGTAAAGAGGATAGCCTGGGGTGAAGTAAATGTTATGGATTGAGAAGGAACCAGTTTCGTTTCCAATCGGTCGTATCACGAAGAAGTTTGTTGAAGAAGTACTGATCGGCTGCCTTTTTGAATTCGTGCTGGGGTAGGAGCTTTATGTCTGTCGGAAGAGCGTTGAAGACATTAGTGGCTTTGGAGAAGAGATTGATTTTTTTAAATATGGTGGGGGTATGGTTGGCTTGGATAGAAAAGTTACTAGAACGTGTGGCATAGTGGTGACTGGGGTGGGCAAAGTTGGAGAGTGGTAAGCAAGTTGTGATCTTGGGGATAAAAGAAATGACGCGAATATATATATATATATATATATATATATATATATATATATATATATATATATATATATAATTAAACAATAATTAATTGCGCGGGTGGTGGTAACAATTCTTTAAATCAAGTTTGCGAGCTTGAAGTAAACAAAAATCCCGTTTTATTTAACCAGTCGTCAAACAAAATCAGTGCGTTGCGACTGGCGGTAGTTTTGTTAAATACAGTGGGATTGGTGTTTACTTCAAGCTCGCAAACTTGATTTAAAGAATTTAAAAAATAAGTTTGAGTGATATGAACAGCTATTTACGCTGACTAGGAATATATCTATTTTACACTTAAACTGGCAGAGCGGCTTTCGATGTGCTTCTGGAATCGCGAAAACTGTTTGTCAGGTTATGGAAGCTTGACTAGATAGGTACTTTTGACTGTTATCTGGTAATTATAGGCGTTTGGCTACACAGCTGTGATTAAAAGTCTGGGTGTTTTATCTTGTCTATTGACTTAATTTAAATCTCTGTTATTCACTTTTGTAGTCGGTTATAATAATTACACAAAACATTTACCTTGCGAACGTCGGTAAGATATCAATTATGAGGAATAAGTTGTGGCATTACATCGTCAATTTGAGCTGTCAGTGTAGCTTATCTTGAATGAGTTGCAGTGTTTGAATTTGACTCGATGTTATCAATATTACTGATACTTTTTTTACCTTAGGAGAGAGAACTTGAAAGATGAAGATATGTTTCTACATGTTATGTAGAAATCATTTGGTTATACTATTCTCCACCTTGAATTCAAAGATAAGTTTTTAATCTTCATATTTGTGTGTCATTATTGAATTAGATCAATGGCACTTTCAAAAGTATCCGGATCCTGGTTGCGTTATTCACTGACAAGTTTTTATATCATATGGCACGTTTTCGGAATGGAAACAGATTTTGAACTAAGTTTTGACATTAGGTGAGGTAAATTTTGGAATCAGCAATTGTGATTTCTCTGTAAATACAACTAACGAATCTTAAATGCACGGAGGTCGAGTTGTTGCAATTCTATTAAAGATATCTCGTTTCTTCTAAGCCATAGTAACTGATGATTGGACAGATGAGTTGAAATAATTATAGAATATATACCTGTGGAAGTATGCATGGAGTCCTAGTTTGTCCAAAAATGCATTGCTTGTTAAGTTCCAAATAATGATTGTGTATTCGAGAATACAGCTTGTATGTCTGCACTTGTTTGTCCTTTTGTTTCAGTGTTAGATTGATAAATTCCTGGCTTTGATTATAATTATATATTATATAATTATAATATATATATATATATATATATATATATATATATATATATATATATATATATATATATTATTATATAATATAATTTCAGGTCTGTAGCCATAAAATCGGCCTGACAACCGGCTGGCTCAAGCTAGTCAATCCAGGATTGGTATGAACCTTGCCGGGCCATAAAGGGACACAGCCGTCATCCCGTTTCATGTGAAGCATCTGGGGCAGACTATCTAGGAGAAGGAAAACTCCGAATACAAACCATCACTGGGAAATTCCACCTGGCTCGACTCATAATAATATTCATCGCAATATAAGATGCCAACTTAAGCGCAGTCTAAAAGTCGATCTCGAAAACTTTTGGACCAGAAAGGCTGAAGAAATGGAAGTAGCTTTCGCGTCAGGTAATAGTCGCTGTTTGTTCCAACTTATCCGCGCAACAGGTCCGAGAAAAGAAAAGTTAGCGAAACTATAAATGATAGTAACAACGAATTAATAACCGATAAAATAAGTCGTCTTGACAGGTGGGCTGAACACTTTAGAGATCAATTTTCTTGGCCACCCGCGTCAGTTCCGATTCCCGAAAGCATGTCTGCATCAACAGTGTGGAATATAAGTCCCGAAGAACCAACCGAGTTATAAGTACGCGATGCAATCCTATTTCTTAAACGCCACAAAGCCGCAGGCTCCGATGATTTGCTTCCAGGATTGTTTAAGGATGGCGGCGATATAATTTTAGGAGCGCTAACCAACCTTTTTCATACTATATGGAATGAGGAAACCGTACCACATGATTGGAATAAGTCGACCATCATTCCCATCTTCAAAAAAGGCAATTGTAATTCGTGCGATAACCATCGTGGTATACGTTTGACTCCGGGCGTATCTTGGTTATTTGCTTCGATTATCCTACGACGTCTTAGCGCTTCATGTGAATCACATATAAGAGAAGAACAAGCCGTATTCCGCGAAGAACGAGTTTGTATAGATAATATTTTTACGTTAAGGCGAGTTCTCGAACAGAGACATTTATATCACCATCCCTCAATAGCCGTCTTTCTAGACTTCAAGGGTGCATTTGATTCAGTGGATCACAAAGTTTTATTCCATATTTTGTCGAAAAGCGGTGTGCCCACAGAATTTGTTAATATTATACGAGCTCTCAACACAAATACTTCTGGTCGCGTTAAGGTCTACAACGAATTAATGCATTCCTTTACAACCAGCAGTGGTTTTCGTTAAGGTTGTCCACTTTCCCCATTTTTGTTTAATTTTGTAATCGATGCCGTTATGAACAGCATTCCTACACATTCAGGATGCTGGAGTTGAAGATCTCCCGAGCGATAAACTTTTCGATCCTGACTATGCAGACGATATCGTACTATAATTCGACAATCAGAATGCTGCCCAGGACACCTTGAATAGATTAACAGATGCTGTTCCGTCTTTCGATATGAAATTCGCACCTAAATGTAAGATACTGTAACAGGATCACTCACCACTCACTCCAACGTTGCGACAGCAGAATGAAGATCTAGACATAGTCGACAGGTTTACATATCTTGGGAGTTCTATCAATAACGTAAACAATATATCCGAGGAGGTGAGAATACGGATCGCGAAAGCTAGACTTGCTTTCTCAAACCTTCGTCATTTATGGAGAAACGCGAATATTTCATTTGCCTTAAAGGTCGTATTTACAATACATCTGTACGCGCAGTCTTACTATATGCTAGTGAAACTTGGCCTCTTAGAGTTGATGATTTGAGACGCTTACAGGCATTCGATCATCGTCGTTTAAAAAGTATAACACATTTTGGTTACCATCAATGAATAACTAACATTGACATCCGTAGACGTATTTTTGGATCTGACAATAAGAGCTCGTCGTTAGAAAAATAGTTAAGGCTTCATCAACTTCGTTGAGTCTGTCACGTTTTGCGTATGCCCAGATTTCGATTTCTCAGTAGAGCACTGTTCTCTCATCCAGCACCAAATTGGTGAAAGAAAGAAGGTGAACAGATTTTGACATGTCAGAAACAATTGAAGTCACTTACGTCAAAATTGGGTAGTATAGGATCCACTCGTCTGCCAGAATGGGGTCCTCGTGCGCATCATAGTTCTTGATTAAAAACCCTTAGTGATATGGCATCGAATCGAGCTCAGTGGCGATCTTGTTGCAGATGTCCAGTAGAATCATCTTCGTAACTTTCTTTTCTTAGTAGGGAAAAGTTAGCTGCGAGGTTTGGTTTATTTATGACGTGATACAGTGATATCCGCAAAGAAGCTGTATTGCTGATGTTGCCTTGCCCGAAAGCTAACTTGGCCATAATGGTGTTGTGGCGAGGTTTAGTTTGCCTCATTTCTGTGAGTTATCCTGATAAATTTACTCATAGTAGCAAGGTATTCCTTTTCCCTCTGCCTCTCTGTCTCTCTTGTAAATCTGACTAATAATTTATTTAAATTCACTTATATATACTTCTTTCATTCCTTATGGTTATATGGCAGTGAAACAGTCACTTTTGACTTTTTGTATGGCTGGACATGATGATATGCTGTTTGGAATATTGTATCTTTATACGAATTATTCCTACATATCCGACTTGGTCGTTTTGAAAATTGATTTCCTGTTTAGTATATTGTCACCCAATTTTAAGTAAACAGATTTAAAATGATAGGTTTTGGAGTAAACAATGAATGCTCTGTGGTTCTTATATTTTGCGACGTGTGTTCTTGGCTTATTAATTTGACTCGATAAACTATTGTAACATGATCCACATATTTACCATGTTTAATTGCATTATTTCTTATTAGGAATTCACTGTTAAAATAGTCATAGTTTTGAGACCTGAAGAACGCGGGAATTGATAGGTAAAGGTAGAGTGGCGATGAATTTTCTGTGCGTTATGTATTTAAAGATAAATCCCAGTGTGTTTGGCAGCTGTTTAGGATAGAAAGTTCTATAATGGTTGCGTGTATTTATATTGTCTTTAAGAGCTTTAGGATGTCAAGAAATACTACGGATGGAATATTGTTTACTTAGTCTAGCTTAGTGATAATGTTTATTGGATATGATAGTTTCCTAGTCCGAATAGGTAGTATATACACCAGTCTGATATAATTTATTTGTTTTAGAAGTGGTAGTGTATGATTAATGATGCGAGTCGTTGATTCTTCTTAAGTTTGTTTGACTTTAGGAGATAGTTTGATTACATATTCTCGATATTAATTAACATTCTTTTGTATGAAGATTATCCTGTCTGTACGTCTATGTTGTGCGAACGATTCTCTGATTTCTGCTGCATTCATTTTTTTGTGATAAAAAGTTGTACGTGATCGCATTGTGGTATGTAGCTGTAGTGTCTAATATCTGCTTCAATGTCCTCATCAGTGAATACGAGGTTATCATAGATTTTCTTTTTGGTTGATTGAAATACGTTTGTATGTTTTCAGATTGTCAGTGTTGGAAATGCTGTCAGGACACGACTGGGTATGTAATCGGTGAAGTTTAAAGATGCAATCATTCTATGCGTAAATATGCTGTCGTTTGTTGTTTCACAAAGTATTGTAAATTATATGTTTTTAGATCTGTTTTAATTGTGCGACACAAACAGTAACTGAGGAGCATTAATATAAATTTGTATGATCACAGACTCTGGATTATGACTGGAAGTATATAAAGAGCATAAAATTTACGTTATATGCACGTAATTGATGGCGCCATCTATATTACTTAATCTTTCTTCCTCCCGATTTCATTTCCATTTTGAATGAATCATGTGTCCAGATCAGCTATTATATCTTTTTGATGGCCTGTTCTTTCCCGATTTTGCCTATTGTCCAAACATGTGTTTAATCTGATAATCTGCCCGTAGAGTGTTCACAATAATTTATTGTCTTGTGTAATGTTATTTTGAATGTTTTTAATCACGAGATTGTTTTCGCATCTATTTTTGTCTTAAATGAGCCTAAGAAAAGATATGACATTGATGCATGTATTATCGCATTTTGTGGTTTTCTTTCATTAATAATTCCCTCTCATCATCATCACGGACGGCAATAAATAAATTCTTTATTACCTGATACTTTACTGCCATATATATATATTAGGATAAACTAAGCATTGTATACGGCAGCAAGGGCAATTCATTCGGTGGATCGGTTTCATCCTTATTGCAAACAGCTCAAACCGGGGCACATTTGCTTCAGAGTCTGTGACTCTATTCATTGCTTTGTCCAAACGAGTGTTATATTATAGTACATTTTGGGTGATGAAGTAAATCATTAATCCAATAGAATATGATAGTGATTTATACGCATTAAAATTGGATCATTTGTTTGAACCAGAATAGATAAACACTGACTTAGATGAAACCACAATTAATGTGTTCTTGCTAGGTATACATAGGATCCCATTTGACTAGTATAACGAATTTCATGTACTTGACGCGATTAAGGAAATTTGATTCTAGATGACATACCTTCACGCCTATCGATAAGTTTCTATCGTTTGATTAATTTTGTACTTGGTGTGAAAAAAGGAGGTTAGCACGTTATCGTCGAGATAGTTCTATCTGAGATTATATGAGCACAGATTATAATAATGCATTGTGAAGATCGTTAGTGAAGTACATTTGACTATGTAGCTAATCGGCAAAGTCAAAATATTCTTCAGTAATACTCTCGGTCAAAGTGTGATTATTTATTATATTTTCCGAGATGTTGTAAAGGTATATTTCAGTTTGTGAGCTTGTCATGAATGTACACATGCAAATACATATTTTATATATTAAGACTAAAAATCGATGCCGCTGCGTACTCGATTTAATGTGTAATTTGATGTTTCCTTCCCAATTGTTAGTTTTATAACCAAACCACGTTTCAGTGACAGCAGTTATGTACTGTCGTAGTTTATAGGTGATCCTAACTTTTGCCTTAAAAGTTATATATATATATATATATATATATATATATATATATATATATATATATATATATGTATGTGTGGCCGAATTTGGGATTGGAGCTAATGTAAATGGGGCGTACTCCTACTGAATTCGTTGCTTATTTAGTTTCTTACAAATTTAGTATTTGCCTTGGCTATCTAGACATCAGTGCATTCCCAAAATGCTATTGTTATTTGGATTCCAAAGTGGTATGTCGGATTGGCACAGCGATCTTTGTAATTTTTTAATCCAGAAGATAAAACACTTTTGTTCTATTTTTGTTTTTTATTGCATTTAATGTTGAAGTATTTTGATAGGATAGTCTTATTTCTTTACTTATGTGGAATATTGATTAATTGATAATGACCTCTGTGTAGCTATTTTTGGTTCCCTCGTTTGGATTATTATTGGATTTGAGTTCTTTGAGAATGTAGATTTAGGTAAGGGTTTTGATGGTTATATTTGCTTTGTTATTGAGAATGTAAAGCCTGTGAGTTTTTGCGATGGTGTGCGTAGGTGTTTTATAAATATTAGGCTGGTAGAAGTTCTTCATATTGCTTTCTATCTGGTAGAATTTTTGTCTTTTTTGGTAAGATGTAGTGATATTGTTCGGGGTGGTGATTCAAGGATACTAGTTGATGGGTTAATTCTACTTCGGACTGTTTTGGCGCTTGTTAAGTTTGAATGTAAGGTTGTCGATGAAGTCTTGTTCCGGTCTCTTGTTGAAATTTATTATGAAGTGTATGTTCTTTCCTGATTTTGCCCAGAGTTTAAGCACGTGTCGGATTTGATAGTTTGGTTAATAATACGTTTTAGTGCATCTCATATCAAGTTATTTGACGATTTCTAATGAAAAGATGGTGCTTGCGTATATTTTTGTCTGAAATATGCTTAGGAAGAGATTATCTAAATTTGTGTTTCAGTGCAATTTCGTTTATGTTCTCTAATGTGAGAAGGAGGTTTAAAATACTAAAATTTAAAATGTGGGTAAAAAACCACCTAGAGAAAAGTACCTTGATTCAGTTCTCGCATTTCGAAATATTGTAATTAGTGAAGTATAGGTAGTGAGATATCTGTTATAAGTTAATAAAAAGTGCAAAATTGTACAACATTATATATAAATGTATATAACTGGTTTTGGAGGTTTTAAATAGATAGCAACCAATATTCATAATCAATTTCAACACGAAGAAATATCACATTTAAGCCGATCTCGCACACCTTCAGATTAGTCTGTTTTTAATTAGGTAATTTTTATCCGAGTCAGATTGATGTGCCAGCATTATAAACTCAATTTTCTTGTCAATAATAAACTAGTTGTTATTCAACAATTGCAAATTATAAACCGGTTACTCCCAATTGTATAGTTGAGGCCATATTTTTACTTTAGGTGTAGTGCGCCTAATAACAAATAATTTACAATAAAATAAAATAACACTCATTGGTAGTGTAAATATACCTGAAAAGGCGTATCTCAACCATTGAGTATTTTTCCGAATGATTTACCACATTTAATTTATTTGTTCGCGATAGGAAAGCATTATCCTGGAACCTGGCTAAACCAACTTTTACAACTATTTTATAGTAGGGCGGAAGGGATCCAACTTACGGATATTATATCTGATTTTGTAAATAAAAGCCGTCTTTTCAGTAACCGCAATCGAATCATTCTTTTATATGAATTTCATATGTTGACTCTACAATGCTGGATTACGTCAATGTAATACTTCCTTGGTGTAGTGGATGAGCGAATGCCCCATAGCTCGAAATCCGGGCGTGACGGATATATCAAATATTTAACGAGTGCCCAATAAGTACGAAACCGGTTTACTTGATAAATTGTATTTGTTATTTGATGCGATGTTTAGTTTTGACTAGCAGCAGAGATTCGATCAAATTCTGCAATTATATTTGGGTATGTATGTGAAGAAATGTGCTTTTAATTCTGTTTTATGATCAGTATATTTCGTGGATAAATTGTCCTTAATGTGTAATGCAGAAGCTCCGATATTATCTAGTGTGAGTGTAATTATGCTCCAAATTATATGGCTCTGTACACACTTGGTAGTATTTTGCTGATTTGTATACACTGTTTCAATTTTCGTTTCACATATATATACAGGTTAGCAGTTTATGGGTTACATACAAACTTCCTTTTCACTAAATTTTACAAGATTGATCTTTCTAGACGGAACAGAAATGTTGCAAGTTTAAATGAATTAGTTATAAAACATTTTATTAGATAAATTCACGAAGTATCAAACAGAAAAAGCAAAGTATATTTTCTTAGTGAAAGTTTTATTGGAATACAATTCATTATCTAAGATTTATTTCAAACCACAAATCTAGAAGAAATGCAGGATATGTTAAAGGACGAGTAATATAGACGGAATGTATATAATTAGCAACCTTTGCAAAATGCTTCAATTCATCACTATATTTCTATATCGTAAATTACTAAAACTTAACAGAATGTGAGTTCGGCTCACTATTTTATCTGTAACCGATATGTTAAATATGATCTAACCACCTTCAATCATATACACGGTTAAAAGAATAATTTGAAAGACAGGTATGTGATGTAGGTTATACGCAACAGCTCATAACTACCATTTATTTATGGTCTATATTGTGTGTATACGAATAGTTAAGCACAATGGAGACTTATTTAGGAGCACCATATAGTTACTTTGACAGAACAATATGAATATAAATGAATTTTTTATCTGATTTTTTCAATTGGTTTTATTGGTTTTGGCTATGTGTGCACTCCAATGAGCGCGGTGCTTTAAAAAAGCTGGTTAGGTTCAAAAAAATTACAAAAGAATTATGTTAGTGTTAAGTCCAGTACACAAAACATTAACAAATATTTACACAAACGAACAAAATCACTTGAAAATAATATAGGCTTAATTTCGCTTAAAAATAAAATGATTTGAAATCCTTCGTGTGTGTAATGGAATCATGATGTTTTGTTCATGTTAACCTTGTCCACTACATGTAAACTTTGACAAGCAATTAAACCTTATCTAAGCTTATTGGATTGTGGTAATTAATATACATGCACACAATTCTTTACATTAAATATTCACTTAGATAACAAAGGAATAAATTTTCTGCCTCATATTTTGTGGTGTAAATATCATAAAAGTATGCTTTTGTAATGGATTGGGTCCAAAACGTTAAGAGAACGATTTCGTCGGAGTTGTTTCGGCGTTGTGGCGAAAAAGGTTTCTGAGACATTGTATCATTCAATGCTGTATAGGTTTTTCTATTAAAAGTGGCGTCATTTTAAATACTTTAAAATGTGTTGTAGTGCAGTTTTGAGATTGAAATTTCGACTAAAAAACTAACCACATTAACTTTCATTAGAGAACATTAAGGCTCATTAAGGGACACTGAAATGCACTGTATATATTGGAACAATTCACTTGCAGTTTTTCCAAATAATTTTTGTTTACGTGAGCTGCGTAGTGTCCTTATTCGCCTCAAAATAACTAAGTTTATTTTAATTTTTACACGGCATTTGCGCGTAGTTTTTTAAACATTCTAACGTATTGCTGCCTGCGATAACTGTGAATTTTATGAATACTGCTGCTCTACATTGTTCTTGATTTAAAATCACTAAAACTCGTGGATCTTCATTTTGGCCTTATTGTGAACTGTGGGAATAATTAAATTGGATAGAAAATATGTTTTATTATGTTTGTGGTGAGGTACGAAGTTGGATTAAGGCTTTTGAAAATTGGCGCTGCACTGGAGTCCTGAATTCTACAAACTTATGCATATATATGGTAAAGAACAAATTTCGCAATGTATGTGGCTTATAATTACACGCGTGTTGGACTGTTATTGTTAAGAAGAAATTAAATTGACGTCCAGATAAAGTTTGAGGCGCAAATATGGTTGTAATAAGCCTAGAACTAGTATAACTCTTTTGAACTTGAACACAGTTTACCATATTCTACTTGCTGGCCTCACTACTGTTGCTGAGTAAGGCATGTTGTCTGTTTTATAATGACGTATCATAGATAGCTATTTCTAACATTTTGTCGAAAGCGTTGCCAAATGGGCTCCGCCCGTAGGAAAGACTAACAAAAGCTACATGTTGCAAGTAATGAGCACATTTCGTAATTTAAGGAACGAGTTGCGAGACGGAAGAAAATACCTCTTGTTTCTAGTTCGCCTGCGGAAATTCTGGCGAGTACTTAATTGGTGTTCAATAAGGATGAAGCCAGTCGATTTGATAAATTGCAATTGATCTTATGCTATTTAAATTAAACTTGCAAAATTTATATAATTAAATTCCTGGCATAATAGTCCAATTCTATATTATTTCTTAGGGTGGCGTGTCTGTTTTATACCAGATCAAGGATATCTAGTTATAAAAGGTTGACGAATTCGAAACATATAAAGAAAGTCTGATCAAAAACATGTTGGCATATAAACGCAAATTACATTCGGTAGGGTGACTGTTCTGAATCACAGTAACAAGCACAGCAAACGGGCAGAATGATTAGACAAGTCAGAAGAAAGAGTTGCCTAAAATATTAGGCTTTATTCATCATATAATGCAGATATACATGCTAAAAGACAAAACAAAACATGTTAGTATACGAACGGTGTTAATATAAATGTGTGTACAAATAAACAAACATATCATTCTCCTCCACTGCGATTTGTAGCGTAGCGTCAGAGTCGGAACAAGACTGTTATAGTAACAATTCAAAGAGGATTGAGAAAACATAGTATTTAAACATTTCCACTTCGTAAGTTATAAGAATGAACACGTTGTTGTTTGATAAGGTTTTCGAAGAGCGATTCTCTGATAGAGTCACGAGCATTTGAGTTATCCGTAGATTCACCCATTTGCCTTAACATTATCATCAATATCGTGGTATCGTCATTATAGGAGGTTTGTTCATCAGCAACAACCGGTTCCATTTTCACAGAGTCCCATATTAGTTCCAGCTTCGCCATTCATCAGTGCGTCGGAGCCTGCTGGAGCTAATTGACGATATACAGCTACATAGATACTGTATCTTCTCTTCCATCAGAAAAACGAACATGCGCATAGTTAGGATTGCAATGAATTAGTTCAACTATCTTCCACGGAGAGGGGTCATATTTAGAGAAATTCTAGCATTCTTCTTGAGTAAAAACTTGCCAGGAACAGTAAGCCAGGTTGGGAGTGTGGTACCAAAGTCGACCTTCTACTAATGTCTAAAAAAGACGCTCACTGTGAGGGGTTTCGTTGGTAGATGTGCACAATAATGAACGGATTGAATGTAATGCGTCCAGCAGCACGCATTCCCAGTTTTCAACTGAAAGCCTTTTTGATCTGAGAGCAGAAGGAATCGATTTCCATAAGGTACCATCTCATTCTTTCTACCCGTCCATTTCCTTTGGGATTATAAGGAGTCGTTCTACTCGAAGCTATACCTTTTTCCCGAAGAAAATTTTGCTTCACCTCGGTCGACATGGAAGGAAGAACCTCTGTCTGAGTGAATGTACAGAAGGCATCCCAAACATTGCGAATATTTGACACAGGTGAAGTATGACGATGTGACTGCTAAGGTCAGGACGTGAAGCAAATGCAAAGGGAAATCGAGGAGAATATTCATCGATGACCGTCAGTAGATAACGATTACGAGTTGATGCCATAGTAGAAGAGGTCCTTTAAAAATCGATAGATAACCGCTCAAACGGTTGGAGTAGCTTTGATTAATTGGCCTTGAATTGCCGAAGGAAATCTGGGTTTATTTTCAGAGCACACTTCACAACTCAAAGGTCATTTTTCTAGAATTTCATCAATAGAATATGGTAAATTACGAGATTTCACAAAGTAGGAGCATACGAGAAATTCCAGGATGACAAAGATAATCATGTATTCGTTTTTAAATCCAGTCCATTTAGGAAGCGCACCACAACAGGATCGACTTAGTGCATCTGCTGCTTTTATTATCTTTCTCCCCGGTCTATAGACAACATCGAAGCTCTGCTGCAAGGTGATAATCTCCATTTTCCAGCGCAAAATTTTATCGTGTTCTTCTCACCCTTCCCCGATTTTGATTGCCAAAAATAAAGGAAACAGATCTTTGATCAGTGATTTCAAGTTGAAACATGATTACCCAAAAGCAAATGCCTCCATTTTCGAATAGCTTCAACCACGGCATAGGCTTCTTTTTCAACAGCTGAGTGATGTTTTTTTCAGATGGGCGTCAACGTCATCCGAGAGAAAAACGCCGCACGGGTCTTCCATCTATGGTTCAAAGTAGCAGCAATAGCTACGTCCTGAAGCATCAGTTTCGACGACAAACGGAATATCACAACGAATGAGAAGCTAAAGTTGCTACGGCTAATTCTTTTTAAGATCATCTGAAATTCTTGTTTCAGCCAGAGACGGAGCAAAGCAAAAAAGTTCGATTATGAACTGAGTGAGTTGATTTGTATCTGAAAGTTGCAGATCCACGGCGAATAATACTTAAGCGAAAAATCACACATTCTTTGTAGCGACTATTACACATTCGACGGTGGTGGGAGATCTTGTAAAGGCTTTAATCGGCTCATGGATCAGGTTTTGAATTTTTTCCATTCGATATTTGAAAACCAAGAAGAGAGTAATTTCTTTTAGCTGCGAAAATGCTCTTTGATTCAGTAAAGTCAATCCTAATATTTTTTGAAGCGGCATTAAGAAATTTGTTGAGATTTGTTTCTGTGTTCAAGCGTATCTCTCCCGCAAACTGTCACATTAAGTCCACATAGACAAATGTATCTGTGAGATACGTTCCTAAAAGTGCGATTATATGATCCATAGTTCTTTGAGAAAACATGAGACACCATTCGTCTACTCCGAAGGGAATGCGACGAATTGTAAACAAGCGTCCGCACGCTTCGAAAGCAGTAAATACCTTTTTCATGTGTTCTTGGATAGGTATTTGGTGGTAAAGCTGCTTTACGAGATCCAAAGTGCTGAATATATAATATTTTGAAATGGTTTCAGCCATTTTGGTCTATTTTCCGCAAAGGATAGGCGTCTAATAGTGTGAATTTGTTGACTGTTTGGCTGTAGTCCACAACCATACGTTTCTTGTGATTCTCATTCTCTGATACCATCGAGAACTTGTGCTCTCCACGGGGGATGTTGAAGGTTCGATAATGCCATCAGAAACTAATCTGTTTATTTCATCCCGATAAATATTTCATCCATTCGATTGCTACCTTCTTGATTTCGTAGCAATAGGCCTCCAGTTAGCAGTTACAATGGTGGAAAAGAGAGGCGGGTACGTAACAGATGCGGGTTTCAGTAAACAGACGGTGAATGACGATTTATGACCACCAAAAGAGATATTTACACTTTTTATGCAATCCAAGGAAGTCATGACCGAGGTGAGTACGTCAGTACACAGATCAGAAAGTATAGATAGCTTGATATTTTGATAAACACATGATTTTTCGTATTGAATCGACACAAAACAATGACCTTTGGTATGACTCTGAAAATGAGCTGGGAGACGCCATGGTTATTGTTTCTTGAGAGAGTGAATTTTCAATTATTTTTTCAAAATGAAGGCTTCTGAAACATAACTACAGGAACTGCCTGTATCAACGAGAGCATGACAATTTATGCGTGTTATTGACTTCTAGATTTATTACACATTTGGTGAGACAATCATGGAGCAGCGGGAAGCTAATACAGTTGCAGATATGGTAGGATAGGAAGCGTCGAAACCACTGGGCGGTGATTCTTAGAGCGACATACCTTTTGAAAATGTCCTTTTGTTTCCACAACTTTTACAGAAGGCGTTTCTGGCCGGACATTTCCATCTTAAATGATAATCGTACCCAATACAAAAGTCACATTTTTGTTTAACACAACAGCAGCAACAAGATTATCTGTAGATTTATCGGAGGTAGTTGATGATGAAGGACAGAGTGGCTGTTAAACTGTTGCAGTGTGTGCAGAATTCAAACAGTTTTGATATGATAATGATTGCTTTTCCGCCATTTCGAGACCACGTGCTTGATCAAAAGCCGCTTGAAAATTAAGTGAGTTGTGTTCTCGCAAGAGACGTTGTCTTGATTGAATTGGACTGGATTCCATTAATAGAAGGCATCGCGCAGAGCATCAGTCTCGATTTTCCTCGGCCGTAGTTGGTTTGAAATACATTCCCTAGCTAACGATTTCTCAGAATCTGAACAAATTGATCCAATGTTTGTCCATTTTCTCTTGTTTAGTAGTCGCGAGTATATGACGAACAAAGACTTCATTTTTCGGTCTGACATAGAGATTCCATTAGAGTTTTGATAGCATTATCATAAGTATCACAGTCAACGATGTGTTCATATACGTTAGGAGAGACGTAGGAAATAAGAGTGTCTAATTTATCCGGATTCATGGATTCGACTGCTTTTAGGAGGCCACAGAATGTACGATACCAATGATTCCATTGTTTTGCTGCATCTGGTGCACTAGGTTCAACATCCAATCGTTCTGGTCGAATTAGGCGTTCCATGATTGGGTTATATGATGAATAAATTGTTCTGAATCACAGTAACAAGCACAGCAATCGGGCAGAATGATTAGACAAGTCAGAAGAAAGAGTTGCCTAAAATATTAGGCTTTATTCATCATATAATGCAGATATACATGCTAAAAGACAAAACAAAACATGTTAGTATACGAACGGTGTTAATATAAATGTGTGTACAAATAAACAAACATATCAGTGACGCAGTGGTCAGAGCACCGGATTCCGATGCAGACGTGACAACGTTCGAGCCCTGTCACTGGCAAATTCTGGCCAGTTCGTGATGAGTTTCCAATAAGGACGAAACTGGTCTACAGGATAAATTACCTTTTCTTCACTATACAATTCTTAGTTTATCCTGTCAAATGTATGTACTGAATGGGTCAGGTTTTCATATCAAGATCAAAATCTTGATTATATTAAATATTATCACTGCTCGCGTAACCAATGCTCGTTTTTTGCATGCATTGTGTGGCTACGGCGACTCCGAAGACAAGTTGAAAGATTATAAAATAAATTCGTTCGATTTAAATTCATATCACAGAGTTTCTTGTAAATACGGGTGTACGAAATGTATAGAGGAAACAGGTGCACTATAAAAATTTATTTTCTAATTTATGCCAGCATTATATATATATATATATATATATATATATATATATATATATATATAGTCAGTTTAAACTAAAAATTTCTTATGGTAACAAAGTAAATTTATCATGTGGACTTATTTCGATTTTTTGGAACTTATCTAATTCTTTTCAGAATATGTCGCTATTGGGGTTCGTCCCATGTTGCATTTACTTCGAGGTCTTACACTCTTCACTGTGCCCCTTCTGCCGCATAATAAGTGCAACTTGATTATGGACCAATCTGTATTTTAATTAGGCTTTCCTTCAGATGGGATTTCTCTTTTGCGTTCTTTCTGCCTAAAGTTATAAATGGTGAATCCCGATCTGTCATTGTACAGTTAATTATTATAATCAAGTTTGCGATCTTGATATAAGCACCTGACTCATTAATTACTTACATATGTCAGTATAAACTAAGAATTATATAGTATATATACAATTATTAGTTTATACTGACATATGTAAGTAATTAATTGGTCAGGTGCCTATATCAAGAGCACAACCTTGATTATAATAATTAAAATCACCGCCCGCGCAACCAATGTTCGTTTAATTTTACAGTTAACTTTTTGGCTAGGAATATGTTATTTAATTGAAGATTTTTGGCAGTATTTCTATGATATATGTTATCAGTAAAAACTAAAAAATGCTCATGGTGGAAAATAATTTGTTTTAAGGAGGGCGATTTTGTCGTTATTGAGAACACAAAATACTTGCAAGAGTTTTCTCCAGTTCGAGACCCGATCGCGGCCATGTCGCAGAGTTTCAGATAAGAACAAAACCGGTCTAATTGATGAGTTTAAATACTCACCTTTTATAATGTTTAGTTTATACTGACGATATATATCTATATATAGTGCAAACGTTTTGGTGTATTGCAAACAGCACGTTGATGCTCGAATTAATTAGGACAAAATTTGTTTATCTGTGCTTGTGTAACGACTGCCAATTATTACATAAACTATGGCTTGTTAAATATCTCTTAAAAATTCACATCGATGGATTGATATTCATATTCACCTTTATATACAAGATCTAAAGTTTTGCCGGTTTTCGATCGAAAATCTATATGGATCCTATCTATTGCTGGGTAATTAATTTTCTAATGTCTTTTATCGCTTTTTTGTAAATGATTTTTGTGGTGATGCCTATTTATTCTATAAATGATTATATTGGGAATTATGCCTAATTTATGGGATTAATAGGCATATATTTATAGTCATTTCTATTTTGGTTAGTGGACAAAAATATATTTTTTAATAAGGAATATTTGTTCTAAAAAAGTTGCAGTCTTAAATTAATTAAATACTGCCCAATAAAGATTTGTGATTTACGTTCACAAAGACATTTATACAATCATTCATTATATATATATATATATATATATATATATATATATATATATATATATATATGTATGGGCACCTTCTACTATATGTTTATTCAATTATACATTGAAGAGCGTGCTTGGCCCATTAATCAGTAACATTCTAATTATGCATATTTGTGTTGCATAGTTGGACTTATAATTATTTGTCTAGCTTTGGCGACGCGGGTTGTGGATGATGGATTATGTCAAATTTGTAACGTATTTTCTGTCTAGCCTATGCTGTTTTTTAAATGCACCAATATTGTTCAAAGGGATATTCATTAATCTGTTGTGGTTTTGCTTTTCGCTATACTTTTGTTTCGTGTGTCCTAAAAGTTATATTCATTGTGATGGACTTAACATTTTCGTTTGTGTTAGTGCAAGTGTTGTTCTGCTAATCGCTTGTGACATTTAATGATTTTCTTTCGCAAAAATGCGTTAACACACGAACACGAAAGCTTAAGGATGCAAGAGCCCCGTTTCTCGTGCCCGCAATAGTTTTCTAATGTGCACTAATGTTCTAGCAAAATAATTGGATCTCCGTATATTTGTCTTTGTTTTGATCTTTATTGCCATGCATAATGTGCTTTAGTGGTTTCTCTGTGCGTGTGTGTAAATGTTTTTTTTATATTTACACGTATGTATAGGGCTTCGTATGAAATATGGCTGATTTTATTTTCTTTAATAAACCAGTATTTTTAAATCACACATGAAACCAGTATTTCTTATGAAAAAGGAAAAAATTCATGGACATGCAAATATATTTTTGTATTTTTTATGCCAATAATTTTTTTCGATTGCGATTGGATACACAAAAACTTTCATTTTAAGTTGAGTATACAATATTTCCGTAATGAATAAATTAACGCTTAATGAGATGATTTACCAATTTGCTTGAATTTAGTTTTGGGGTGTATGAATTTGTGTACATTTCGGATATTAGTATTTAAATATTTTGAAGCAGAATTTTGATATTATATATATATATATATATATATATATATATATATATATGTGTGTGTGTGTGTGTGCGTGCATGTGTGTGTTTCCTATCCATATAAACTAATTATTTCATCATATAGCAACGGAAATTCATCCAGTAGACATGTTTCGTCCTTATTTGGAGCTCTTGAAATACTGTTTTAGAATTTTTTGCGAAGGAGGTACGAAACTGGACGCACTGTGATTCTGAGTCTGTGACTATCTACTACACCATCGTTACCGCATACTACATGCGTGTACGGATCATTCTCATTGTATTGCAGAGTGATGTGTGAGATCTGGTCATCCTTGTATTGGTGAATCGAGTTTTGACCAAGTTTTTGCTTTGTCGTCTATTACGTGTACGACTGTTTCTTCCTCGTATGTGTCTTCCGTTTCACATTGTTCTTCAGTTTCACTTTGCACAGGGTGTGCGGATTGCAGTGTTGATCGCTCATACTGTTGTGAAAACTCTGTAACTGTTAACAATAGTAGTAATGCTGTCTACGCAGCTGTATTACCTCCAGTTTTTTCGAATGCTTCTTGAGGCTGGTCTTCTGAGTACTAATAAATTTTTGTTTGGTTATGTGATTCATGGCCAGTCGATTAAAAATTAACATTGTTGAAACTGTTCAATGTTGACCAGATTGCAAACATCAGTTGGCAATACTGAGAATCACTCCCTACTTGTACATAGAAACGCATATGTACCTGCCGGTGTTTAAAACCAATGAACATTGACCATCAAGTCGCATAGTTGTGAATGGTATGGATTAAATACTTTTTTTGTAACTACTTATAAAGTTATGTAAAAAGGTTAAGCGAACATTGGTTGCGTGGGCGGTGATGACATTTAATATAATCAAGATTGTGAACATGATATAAACATCTTACAAATTAAGTACTTATATATATATATATATATATATATATATATATATATATATATATAAACTAAAATTATATAGTGTAGAAAAGGCAATTCATTCAGTAGACCGGTTTCATATTTATTGGGAACTCATCAAGTAAGTAATTACGAAGCAGACGTGCTCAGGTTCGAACTCTGTCCGCGGAAAATTCTGGTCAGTGCATGTTGAGTTTCCAATAAGTACGAAACCGGTCTACTGGATGAATTGCCTTTTCTACACTATACAATTCTTAGTTTATACTGACATATGTAAGTAATTAATGGGTCAGGTGTTTATATCAAGACCGCAACCTTGATTTTAATAATTGTTATTACCACCCGCGCAACCGATGTTCGTTTAATTATATAAATGCTCATTTAAATACCACTTCCCCATGTAGTGTGGTGTCTGTTCAGTAATGACAAATTGGGGATGGTTAGTTGGAACTTTGGGTCTAAATGGATGCCATATGAACTCCACCTAAAGGAAAAATAGACTAACCAAGTTACATTAGTTAGTATAAAACTTAAAATTGTGCGTATTGTAGTGTGCGGCAGGATGGCTCAGTGGTTAGAGCACCAGATTCCGAAGCAGACGTGCCCAGGTTCGAGTCCTGTCCGTGGCAAATTCTGGTCAGTGCATGTTGATTTCCCAACAAGGACGAAACCGTTCTATTGTATGAATTGCCTTTTCTACACTATACAATTCTTGGTTTATGCTGACAAATTTATGTATTTAAAGGGTAAAGTGTTTTTATCATGTTCGCAACCTTGATTATAGTAAATTTAAAAAGATTCTTTTCAATAGTAGTAATAGTACTGTCCGACCGAAAGAATTGCTATAATTAACTAAAAGGTGGTAGGTGTTCATGTGAAGTTTGCAAGCTTTGATATATGGAAACAATTTATGCTAGAAACTGCTCCAAAATGGCTGTGCAATCTTCTTGCATTTAGTTACTCTTATTGTGAATTTGCGTATTGAAATAAAACATTGTGGCTTGCCACAATCCATAACCTGCCTGACGTAAATAATATGACAATGTTTTCAACTTCCATATATTTTAAATTATTTCCCTTGAACTTATTGCCAAATACTCTAAAATGTTAGATCTGATGTGGTTACCTATGATGAGTGTTGCTAAACAGATCCAACCACCGAACATGAATACATGCATGTATGTGCATGTAAATAAAAGCCTAACATATAGGTTGTATTCAGCTTTGATGTTTAAATATTTTTCAGTTTTTATAGCATCCACCACCAAACTTCCTGTAGCAACAAATGGAATTATATCTATGGTCAATCATATTTAAGCAGCTTAAGTAGAAGATCAGTTGTTTTGTTTCTTGAAGATATTTCGGCAGTCTTTGTCGGATGTCATTTTCAATTCATCAATTATTACAAGATTACAAATACAACCTAATGAAGCAATGCAATATTTTCTCTAACCACATCATTTATACTTCTGACTGACCCTTCAATATATAGTTTCGTGTCACGGATGTCTATATATCCATAACTGCTATGTTCAACCAAATAAGTGAAACTGGAGTGGATGAATATGAATTTACCATTTTCTTGCATTAGACTTCTTGTTTTATATTCACTATGTACAATGACGTAATTACCCTCATATTATAGGGTGGGGTGATAAAATTAGAAATCAGACGAGCCATGCGAATGCGACATCAATTACGTAATTTCAAGTGGTGAATATAAAAAAATAGTCTAACGCATGTAAATTCACACACCTGATCCGAAATTATATAGTGAATGATCAGTCTGAAGTATAAATTATATAGTTAGGTTAAGTATCACACGTGCTTCCTTAGTTTCTTTGAGTGACACGAATATAGAATCCTCCCAATGATAGCTAAATGTCTTCAAGGAAAAAAACAACTAGGACTCGGCCTGTGTTTGTATCGCAAAATTTTCGTTCTTTTAAGTAGCATATCAATTTGGCGCTTGTCGGAACACCTACAAGCTTTGTTTATGCTAAATAAAATGAGCGTTACATGTAGATCTATAGCTTAATATATTTTGTTGTATGCCAAATGCGATATGCCAATAAACTGCTCTTCAAATTTAATAAAGGCTAGCTGTGCGAAAATTCTAACATATTTGGAGGCAGTTCGAATAAATATACTCTCAGAATTGTGCAAAAAATATTTTTTAATGCACTGGCATTATCGTGGTGTTTCCCAAACCCATGCGAAATCTTGAATTAGTTACGTGTCTTCTATTGGATTATTTGGATTAATATGTATGTATTTCTTGGGTCGCCTGTTTCTATTTAAACAAAATTGATTTATTAATAAGATGGAGTGGAAGTGCTTATGTAAAATATTAAATGTATTTAAAAAATATCAAAAAAATTGTTTATGAATTTAAAATCTAAATATTTTGCAAGCATTGTTCCCAAATGTGATAATATAAAATCAAGCATAAATAAATACACGCTAATTAAGCACCTACATACATACACTGATGTGCGCATACAGCATTACAACGGCATTCATATAAAGTTTTACTGCTTTACATCCATGGATGGAAGAGAAAATAAATAAAGATATTTTTAATAGAGAAAAGTTACAAACATAATTTTGAACAAAAATGCTTACGGAGAGTGATATACGAAGGAAAGAATCTAGTTCAGATTGGGATACTTACCTAGCTAAGTGAGGGAACCTAAACTGTAAAATACACCCCTATGATCAAGACAGTTTGAAAGAAAGATGACATCGGCAATACTGCTTCCTTGTGATTTTACCTTATTGCCTCAAAATACGATCGTATCTCGCAGATATTTCTAATCAACTATGAAATGAAAGTCTAGAATGGGTTTATTTCCGAAATCAGTAAACCATGGCCACGGAGCTTGATTCGATACCGTATCGCTTATGGTTTCCCCCAAAGAACTATGATGCGCATGTGTATCCCATTATGGAAGATAAAAGGATCCTCAATTTAAATGTTGCTGACTTCAGCTCTTTCCGCCAAACCCAAATCTGTCAACTCGTTTCTTGCGCCTACTCGGCGATACATGATAGAGTCATTGCTCTACTTGGCAATCGAATTAAAGTTTTATGTATAACGTGACCAAGCAAGCTCTGTTATTCGAGTCTGTTTAGTTTGTCTAGCGAGGAGCACTAGTTGGCCGATCCAAAATACGTTTACGAATGTTAGCGTTGCTTATTCGTTGTTAATCATTCCATGCAACTTTGTTCAAATTAATACTTATGAACACTAGTTACTCCATAAAATCCATCGTCTGGTCATGATCGATATCAATTATCTTTTTATCATTGCATCAATAACTTGAATATATGATGGTTATATATTTAATTGAATGTCATGGTCCCCGAGAAATATGGAAGCAGATATCGATCAAAGCCGATGTGGTTTTTCTGAACCAAAATCTATTCATAAGTAGTTGTAATTCTCAATTTTGGTGATCTTTGCCATTTCTTGAAATCCTTTGTGTTGGTACCATGTACCGGCTCAACATTTTGAAAGTAATCGTGCTAGTACCATTTATATATATATATATATATATATATATATATATATATATATATATATAATATTGAAGTTGCATTGTCTTAGACTTTATATGAAATTAAATCAACTACCGCTTGTATATAGGAGATTGTACAACCCAATGTCCCCATATTCATCGTTCAAATAGAATAGTGAGTGTAGGTCGTAGTACCGGCTCCTATTGATGAGTCGCCAGTAAGCACGAAACGAATATGCACATGAGATTATACTTTCCGTTCATGCTGAATTTGGTTTATGATTATGGTCATATTTGAACTAATTCGTTAGGGATGGGCGGCCTAGTTTTCTTTTACAATCACCATGTGACCAGGAATGGCACGAAGCTGGGCTCAACCAAGTCATTTTGCTGATGGTGTGGTTGCATACAGAGCTGGCGGTCATGTTGGAGCACGTATGTCAATTCTGACTATGCACTTATCCGTTGTAGCTAAATAAGAATAAACTGACAATGGATGTAAGCAAACTAGGGCAGTCAACTATTCAACAACGATATAAAGCTTTACTAAAATCGACGTTTTGATAGTGAAAATCCGAACCTACTGTTAAGGATATGCTTTATATAATGCATATTGTACTGTTATTTTGCGCTTTAGGCTCCCGTAAAAGTAGTCATTTCGTCTTTGAAGAGTCTAGTGATTATCGAATCGAAGTGTTAAATTACTGCTATCTCGGATTTTAATCATTCTTGTAGAAAGGCTGAAGAGATAAAGGTAGCGCTTGCATCAGGCAATGGACAATGCTTGTCCCAACTTATTCGCGAGAGAAAATAAAAATAGATGCAATAAATGACTTTAGCTTTAACCTAATGGACGATAAAATGTGTCGTCATGATAGATTAGCTGAACACGTCAAGAACCAATTTACTTGTAGTGTTATTTCATTTGCTAATTTATGCTACTTTGATGTATGCAAATCGAGTGAAGCAACAACAAAAATGACTACTGGCTTGAAAAAAACCAGAAGCTTTACGGTTTCCCCCAAATACGCACACTCAGGCAGTGACAATACAAATTAGTCAAACCCAGGAATGGTAACATGAACCTTTCCGTGTTTAAAATGGAACAGACATCATCGCATTTCCTGTCTAACTGCACAGTAGCTTTTATTGTTAAATGTGTAGTGACGGAATGAGAGCAAGCGTGTCAGACGCGAAGGACAAGTTTCGGCTGCTGAAGGAGACTTTGGCCACTGGTATTTGGGCTGATAGTTCTCATCAACCTTGGTTGGCATACTATCTAGAAGAAGGAAAACACCGAATACAAACCATCTTCACTAGGATTTGACGACCTAGTACTCTTTTACAGTCCACATATAATCATGAACAATACGAATTACAATGTTCGCTTCTTATGGTTATGTGGCAGTGAAAGATTAGTCAATTTTTCCTTTTGTATGGCTATACATGATGATGATGATGATACTTCGGCAACATGAGGAGTGAGGTAATTACGAGAATCGTGTAAGATAGAGTAGCTTTCTCCAATCTTCGCAACTTATTTATAGATATGGGTGTCACATTCTGCCTTAAAAGTTGAGTACATTGCAATTGTACATACAGTTTTACTATGCGCTAGTGACTCTCGTTTAGAGTCAGAGATCTTAAACTTGTACTACCGGAGAAACTTTACACGTATAGGCTATCAACAATATATAATGTGAACGACAGAAAAGTTAAAGTTAGCCACATTCAAATCTTTCATTGTAGGACCTGTTCGCCAACTTGGAAGGAGACTTCGTTCACATAATAATTCTTAGTTGGTATCCCTGCGCGATATGGCACCGCAAAGAACTCACTGGCCATTGCATTGCTGTTATCTAGTTGAATTTCCTACTTAACTTGCTTGTCTTGTTTGGGCGGATGGGTTTTGTGGAGTGGTACAATGGCAACCTAATGTCAGCTGCTTATTTGATGCTGCCTAATTTTAAAGCTGGTTGGGCTCTATAATAGTGTGATGAGGTTTATAGCCTCGGTACTGCAATACTTATGTAGCTATCTTCATTGACCTTGCTCCTCTTATAAATCACTCATCTCTTTTATCTAGATGAAGCCTAATTCCTCCCAAATCCCCGGTTAAGAAATTTATCTGTCACGCTAACGTATGTGTCAGTTCGTCCAAGGAAGGTTAATTGTTTTTAAACATTATATATATGAGTTTGCTCGTATAAAGCGTTCCATTCTAGCAAAATACATTTGTTGGTTACAAGTTTCTTAGACTTGAATGTTGCTCGCAGGATTCTCCTAATCCTTCTGTTTTAAAATCTTGCCTTCCTGCGGAGTGATTTTCTCGTATTCATAGCTTTCCTAGATAAAGCCATCGGTTCGTTATCGACATAAAAACTTTCCATGCGTTACGTATGCCATAAATAAATAATCAACCCTGTTTTCGGCTAGACTCACTAATTTGTGCTCATTCTTCTTGATTAGTTATGGTGCGGAGGATAAATCTCGAATAATACTGTCTGGAAATAACTTTTCTGTGGTCCGATTCATTCACTGGCAGGATAAAAATTAATATGTTAGTGACCTTCGAATCGGGTGGTTAATTTGGCTCTTGATTAATGCCTCATGACGCTGGGTTGAAATAATCGAATGCAGAGATTTGCGTAGCTATCCTTAGGCTGACAGTTATGGTGATCAAGAATAAACCCGACTTGCAGAATCTTTATTTGGTTTCCAATGAAAAAGACCTGCTATTCCAAAGTTGTAAATATCCTGCCAAGACCAGCTGCCGCAAAGATAGCTAATCTTTATATCTTGGATGCAATCGATGGCTTTCTGGAGCTCATCAATGTATTTGCGTACCGTTAGTTGGTTTCCGATATCTACTCCAAAGAATGTTGTAAAGATCACAGCAAAGTCTACCCAGAGAACAGTCTTAAACAAGAAGGAAGCAACTACTCATCCTTTTCGACCGCTGGATATGATCGCAGAAGATCCTTGAAGACCATTGCTTGTGCGATTATGGACCATTTTTATTTAATCTCCTACGTGTTGCGACGAGTTTGATCCTTTTTCTAAATGGCATTTATCGTCTTCCCCTCGCTGGGTTCCAATTTCAGGTCTATTTGCATCAACTTGTCTTCTCTTGTTTACAATTAATGACTCATCTTACCAGTTGATAATATTTAAATTGTGCGCTGGGCGATGCATTATGGCGTTACTTATCGGTTGTATTATTATTAACGAAAATTAGTTCTCCCATTCCTAATGGGGATAGGTGATTGCTCGTACTCATAGTCAGTCTGCTCTTGCATGGCCTGCCATCTAATGACTCCAAAGCGGGCCATCTTCAATTCTCCTGTAAGTGAATGTACTCAGACCTTGTAAGGGCTAGGAGCTGGACATGTAAGAGTTTATTCGCATTCCCACCATATGTGTGTTAACAATATTACCTTACGGGTGTGTATCCCTGTTGGGAACAATGCCAGGACTTAATTTGTCTAATAGAATGAAGTTTTAAATCTCGTAGCTGGCTTTGCTCAAAAAACTTCGTTAGATAATGATTGTACTGAATCAAATCATGCACGGGAGTAAATAGTAAGAGAAGATAAAAAAATTCCGCGATATTAAAGCAACATAATACATTGAGAATTTAAAAAATACGCTTATTAGTTAATTTTTCTATGACTGATGATATGATATTTGTTTTTTTTAATGATCTGTACTGTGATTTAATTTAGCCTGAAAACATACTACTTAAGAAGCCGTTTCCAAACAGCGAGGTGGCATTGTGTGATTTTGGGCTCGCGAAACACCTAGATGACTCGAAGTCAGTGCGCGATCTCGTTGGAACTCCAGATTATGCAGGTGAGTTGTTATCAAAACTATTTTATTCACATTTCATAATCAGTTTTGGTGTTAGAGTGAGTTCAGCGCCTCTGTCCTACTGACCAGTCAGCATCACAGGTATAAGTCAATAGGATTATATATTTGCAGTTTTCTAATATGAACTAGCTTGTATTTTGTTAGTCAAGCTTAATTTTAGCATGCCTGTTTGTTGGCTTTTCGAAACCAAGAACATGTACAGATTCTAAATATAATTATATCCTATCCTAATTATTAATTCTCACCTGGGAATATAAGAATTCATTACAACTAGGGCGATATCGATTACGCTTTACCTTGTTTGGCTATGTATCGAAATGGCGAATCATATTTAATAAGGTAATCGAAATAAATCATTTATACAAACATACATACATCAATTATGAACTGTGTCCTCCGCACGGTGGGTTCCAAAAGAGTTTGCCAATGATTATTCACTGGATACTGCCTAGTATAAGATTTAAATAACTTGTGCACCAGATTCCGATGCAGACATGCCCAGGTTCTGATCAGCTTATGTTAAGTTCCCAATAAGGACGAAATCGGTCTACTGAATAAATTTCCTTTACTACACTATCAAATTCTTAGTTTATACTGACAAATGTATGTATTTAAATATATCAAGATCGCAACCTTGATTTTAGTAATTTTTATCAGCACCTCTTAACCAATGTTCGTTTAGTATTTGGTCTGTACACATGTCGAGGTGTTTCCTGCTTTTTAAGAATAGTTGATGTCCGATCAAGATGGCAATATCTCGAATAATAATATCAGGCTATGCTATCACTGACCTATCTCTCTCAATTCAGATATCTACCGGAATTGCTTAGCTTTCTTGGCGAGTACAATTTGTGAGCGACCTTAGACAACAATACATACATATGGGAAACTTCGTCATTTTCTTGTGGTATGAGCTACAAATGTTGGTTATAGTGGAAGCTAATTATCGGCTACCGTGAGTTGCCATGTAAACTCATAACTTTCTTTCCTGGGACTTTAACATTGTCAAAAAAGTGTAAACTAGCGTATAAATTCATAAATAGCAACCGCCCGAAAGCCACTATGTTTTATTCATATAAGACGGGACACTTGAGCAGTGCTATGTTCTAGTAAAATGGATATTAAAACTTGATTAAAATCAACTGTATATGATGTATAACACTGTGACTTCAAAGCCAAATAATTGTACATAATATGCTAAAACCCCACAAATTGTACCAAACCCATGTTTTTTTGAGATTGAGCCTGATTTGGTAATAATAAGCTTTCTAAACACGTTTTATTATTGCACAACCTAATACCCGATCCCTTATCTCTTTAGTTCTATTTTGAATCATTGTTACTAGATACGGCATTCTTTCATATATATATTATGCCAAATAGGTCTAGTGTGTATTGATCTAGAATTTTCATACCCTCCTGAAAAATTGGTTGGTGTATCGCTCTATGTTGGCAACCGACATGTAATTATATTCCTATAGTCCCGGCTCTTCGTTTTTCAAGTCAGAAATTTCGGTGGAGATTGTAATTTTACAGAAATCTTTAATTTTAACCTTTTATTCGAATGTTATTTGTATCTTCTATTGGCAAAATATTGAACTCTTGACACAGAGTTGAGATTCTTTTTAAATTACACATTTATTTATAGTTTAAAAAAATTCTTTTCAAGCTGAGGATGTATATCTTAAAATTATTTTTTAATACATTTTAGCACCAGAAATTCTTGACTACGATCCGATATATCTGACAACCGATATTTGGTAAGTTTTTTGAAAAATTTAGCATTTAAAAATAAAGGAAGAAATAAACACCTATGTAGTTCTGAAATTTAATTTAGATTAAATTTAGCATTATCATATATAACACACAGTGAAGGTTTATAGTAGAGATTTTTAATGATGATTTTAGCATGCACTCGTTGCCTAAAGACTTATCGTTATCATTTGACAGTTTTTATTTTAAATACCAACGATAAATATAACAGGTTGAACTGTTCTAATGTCCTTGTAATTGTCTAATTGTATGATTACTTAACCACTCTAAAAATAGATTTCTAGCCTCGAATTTGTTATGTAGTTTAATTCCACCCTGAGACTAAAGTAACTGTTGGATTACGTGTGTGTAGCCATTATCGGCGTTTTACCTGTTTTACTATTATTGTCTGAAAAACTTAAAAGTATTTTGCGCAGTATATCCATCACAAGTTTAATTACTGTCTGCCGACTATCGCTAAATATAGCGCTTCTGGTGTTGTAGATCGGCTATTCGTTGTTTATCTATCAAATATAAGAACACCTTTATTCCGCCCATCTACAATACCGAGTGTGTTACATTGTACAGAACACATTGTGCTCCAAGTGGTGGTGGATACAGTTTCGTTTCAGATCTACAATACAAAATGTGCATCTCTTGCCCATGATAGCTCTTCAGGTAATTGTTGGTGCATAAGTGTAACGCAGTTTATTTTTATTGTGACAAAATTAAATCGGATAAATCTGTTTTGTGCGTGTGGCATATTGCAGACTTCGGCCGATGCCTTGATGCTTAGTTTATACTGACAAATATATGTGCATAATGGGACAGGTGTTTATATCAAGATTGCAACTTTGATTTAAATAATTGTTATCACTGACTGCGCAACCAAGTTCACTTAATTTTATATTATAATATTATATTAAGTTTATAACAATTAGCTCCCCAATAATTGATGATTTAATGTGTGAAGGAAAAATTGGTATAGACATGAAAGCTCCTTGATTTTATTCAAAGCCAATTTGTTTGCTTGCCTTGGTCCAGGTAATACCAAATTGAGTGTTAAGAGGCATTATATAATAGATGAATTTTAGAACCGACCTGGTTAATTCGGCCGACCTTTATTGTTGTGGATTTGACCGCATTTTTCTTGTGCGGGACAATTGATAGCACTCTTAGGTCGGTAAAATCTTGAATTTTGTACATTTTCAGGTGCTCTGATTATTGGCCTTGATTGATGGGTTCTCACTTGTCCCTTCCATCAGCTGATTGTCTGAAAATGACGTTGGAACAAGATTTTCCATTGAGTAAAATAACTGTTATCACCACTCGCGAAAATCTTGTTCCAACGTCATTTTCAGACAATCAGCTGATGGAAGGCTTAAAAAAGAAGGGAGAAGTGAGAACCCATCAATCGATGCCAATAATCAGAGCATCTGAAAATGTACAAAATTCAAGATTTTACCGACCTAAGAGTGCTATCAATTGTCTCGCACAAGAAAAATGCGTTCAAATCAACAACAAGAAGGACAGCACTGCGTAAAGAGATCCAACATTTAAGTACTACTTAAATAAAAAAGGATTCCTTTATTGTGTCGTCCGCATTACACCATGATAGGAAATGCCGATTCCGTTGGTCGGACACTGTTTGAAACGAATAAATGCGAATCCTTCTCCACAGACTACCGAGACAATTCTGTTGGTTAGCTGAAACCGCAAAATTGGTAGACCAGCAATCTCGTGACCGCCTACTACTATTCGCGATGTCTGTAGCCTGATCACGCCACACAATTCCATCACTAATCAAGACACGTTTGAGTGAATGAAAGTCTGTGCGAAAAACCGGTCCAGTTGATAGGTCTGGTTAATTATACCTTAAGGATCCACCGCGTGGCGGATCTAGATAGTCGTCAAAGTATGCATCTGAGTGTGGTTGTATTTATGTATGTTATGAAATGCTTTTGTCGTCGAATATGGCTTTTGGCTGAAATATTTTCATTTGAAGTATTAGTGAAAAAACATCTTTTTTAGAAACAGTCAATAATTTTTCAACTTGCCCGTTCTTTTTAGTTTAATTTTCTTTCCCTTTGATACTTGTTGATGGTCACACGGTTTTACGCAGTTTAGTTTCCACGTTCGCATGGCTGGGACATAATTTTGCTGAATCATTTATATATTCGCATTAGTTTTGTTTCTGTGTTTTTCAAATTCATTTAGCTACATTTATTGATTCACATTCATTACTGATGAAAATGCTTTTTATAAAAACATTGCCGATGCACTCGGACTTGCTCTAGTTTTTGCATTGCTGTCGTAACTGACACGCACGCAGTTGAGGATGAGTCATGTCTACGATGGAACCAAAGAGTCATTTTTAATTTAAAGTTTAAAAAAATAATTATATCTAGATTACGTATGCTAATGCTTTTAGTCTACTTAAAGCAATTTAAACTGCTATCTTTTAATTAATTTATTAGGAAAGAGTGAAGTGTCAAATAATGAAAAATTGCGAAACTGGATTTATCAAAATTGGGTGAATTCACAATTGTTTTGTTTCCTGAAGTTATTTCGGCCGCGGCATTCTACAGTTCACCAGTCATGACAAATTTTAAAACAAATAACCTTGCTAAATTAGTTTGCTTTTTAAAACTTGTGTTGATGGGTGAACTTAAGTAGGCGGCCGCCGAAATGTATCCAAGAAACAAAACAACTGGAATGCAGCCTGTTTGTCAAAACTCAGATCAGGTAATCGGCATGGTATGTGGTATATTTATTGAAAAAATGTATGTGTATCCACAAATTTTATAATCTGAATTAAAGTATTATAACGTGATTGAATTAAGTATATGTTTCTAAAAGCCTTATTGGACTTGAGTGCGGGCATAGGCTTGTTAGCTCGGGAATGGTAGCATGAGCCTTGCTGGGTCTAAAAGGGGCACACCCACCATCCCATTTCATGTCAAGCCTCGAGTTTGGTCTAACTGCACAGTAGCTTTTACTGTTAAATGTGTAGTGACGGAATGAGAACAAGCGTGCCAGACGCGAAGGGCAAGTTTCGACTGCTGAAGCAATCTTTGGCCACTTGCATCTGGGCAGATAGTGATAATAAGCCTTGTTTGGCAGACTATCTAGGAGAAGTTGACTATCCACACTAGGAATGGGCGACCTAATGTTCTTTTACAGTCCATTTATAAACATGAACAATACGAATTACAATGTTCGCTTCTTATGGTTATATGAAACTGTCACTTTTGGCTTTTTTGTGGCTGTGCATGCAGATGATGATGATGATGATGATGATGATGATGTTGCCAGTATAAACTGAAAATTTTTCATGACAGCAAATGCAATTAATGAAGTAAACATGCGTTGTCTTTGTTGGACATTCTTCAAACACTTGACAGTTTTACCGCGGCTTAGATTTAGACCGGGACAGATTTGTTTCTGTTTCGCATCTATTCCACTGAGTCACACAAGGTACGCACTGCATGGCATTTATAATTAGAAACTAACGCGTTCTTACTGGCGACTCATCAGTAGAAGCCGGTATATCGCACTTAACCAACTGTATATTTGAATGAAGAATGTGCGAAAATAGGACGACAAAATCTCCTACAACACAATACAATATAATCTCTTTATGAAAATATATTGTGGGTAAAGGGGTAATACTGGCTCCTACTGATGAGTCGCCAGTAAGAACACGTTAGTTTATAATTATAAATGATTATAAATATACTTTCTGTTTATGCTGTCTTTAGTTTATTCTTCTGGTCACAGTTTTATTCCATATAGTATATATATATATATATATATATATATATATATATATATATATATATATATATATATATATATTCATTTTACTTTGTGCAAAAACAAAAAGAAATTTTATCAGATACAAGAAACGCTTTCTCATTATCTCCTCAAGTATCTACTAATGAACATATCTTTATATATAAATTGGAAAGCAAAACAAGATTGAAATATGTAAACATAGAGAGTATGAAAAAACGGAAACCAATCAATTGCGTGCGTCACCTCCAGTTCAAGCTCAATGCCTGAACATTCTTATTCTGCTTGTATAAATCCGGCTGCAATATGTTTATCCATAAGGCTTCGTCTGTAGCCAGCTCCCTTTTTTATTTAGTAATTATTTTAAATGCTAAGTCTGGAGAACTTACATGTGATGTTTCACGATGTGGTGCGCAATTGCAGACGCGTTTTCACCATTTGATTTAAAACGCGTTTAAGGTACAATGTTCTCTCATTACCGTCTGGTCGATCGACAAGTTGCGTATGTATGTTGATAAATACAATTTGATGTCGACATTAACGGCTGTTTCTCTTTGATTGCTGGTAAAGGCAAGTGTGCTCGTAGCATTTAAAATAATTACTAAATGCAATAACAAAAGGGAGGTAGAAATATACAAAGCCTTATGGATAAACAAATTGCAGCCGGATTTATGCAAGCAGAAGAAACATATTCAGGTATTGAGCTTGAACTAGAGGTGACGCACGCAATTGATTGGTTCACCTTATATATGTATATATATATATATATATATATATATATATATATATATATATATATATATATATATATTGTACTTATGCTTCGAAGTCTGTGACTAACGAGGGCGACGACAAGGTGGCTTAGTGTTTAGAGCCAGCCTCCGATGTAGACATGCCTAGTTTCGAGCTATTCTTCAATTCAAAACCTTTTGCTAAGGTAACGTGGTGTCTTTACTATAATAATAGATAAGGGCGGCTAGTTGGAATTTTAGTTTTAATGAAATACCATATAGACATCATCTGAATGAAAATCTAATCAAAATCCAAATTTTACAGGAAAGTGGCGCGGTGGATAGTCAAAATCCCGAATCAAATTTGCTCGGGTTCGAGCCCTGTGCATGGCATAATTTTCGGAAGTTCTTTACGAGTTCCCGATGAGGTACAAACCGGTTTACTGAATGAAATTCAATTGCTATCTTATAATATCCTTAGTTTATACTGACAAATTTATACATATAATGGGATTGGTTTTATATCAAGATCGCAACATTCATTTAAATAATATTTGAAGTGAAAATGTTCTTTAGTTCTAGTAATTAACCGTCTGATCGATCGACATACGTAAGTAGGCTCGTGGTTAATAATAAATAATATTTGAGGTCGACATTAACGGCTTTTTCTCATTAATTTTTGTTGTTTTAATTATATAAATGTTTAATTCAATACCACTTCCACAGGTAGTGTGGTGTCCATTCAATAATAGCTGATTGTGTGTGGTTAGTTGGAACTTTGGTACGAAAGAGATGCTATATAGGCTAAATCTAAAGAAGAGACTAATAAACAAACAGTAGTTAATATATAACAAAAATATTGTGTTGCCTGTGGCAGGGTGACGCTGTTGTTAGAACCACGGTCTCCGAAGCACACGTTCTCAGGTACACATTTTTTATCGTGCAGAAATTTCCTCCTGCTCTATTTTGACTCTGATTTATGCGACTGTGGGTGTGTGTTGTTATACATATACAGCTTATGTTTCTTGATAAGCCCGTGATCTTCTCTAGATCTGCCGCACGTCTCTTTAACGCCTGTTCCTTGTCAATCTGATTTTGTTTTTGCCTCTTGTTGTTAATTCTTTATTTGGTGGGACAACGTCTGATATAATTTTTGATGAACTCTCTTGATTGGCTACTCCTTAGTTATTGTTATGTATGTGTTTCGGTACATAAAATTTAAATTGTTAATAATAAGAGATTTTGAGAGAGAAGGCAATTCATCTTTATAGTTCACCAACATTATTCTCTATTTGCTAAATTTGATAGTTACCGAAATATGTGGTAAGTTTATTCTCCTGATTCGGTCTATTCCTCTCGGCATTATTGGTGCTGGAAGATCTCAGTAAGATAGGTTGAAGTTGACGTTTCTGTTACTATTTTCAATCTCAGATGGACATAAGGGCACACAAAACACATTTGTCATGAAGCACAAAAAATCTACAGACAAGGCAAGCAAAAGAGGCTGCACGATTATTGGAAAATATGTACACGAGAAATTCAGATTTAAAATAAATAAGCATGCGAAACCTCCGCACAGTAAAAAAAATATGCACACTTTACTCAGACGACATCCTGGACCGAAATAGGCTTCTAGAAAACAGGTAACGTAAACAAATACTTTTAAAAATTCTCCAATGTAAGTTGCAAGCCCTCCATACACGTGACATGCAAAAAACAATCGCAAAAAACTGTCACTCGTCCATTTGTAAAATCATACGTTCTCAACGTGTAAGTCTGTGTGTAGTTAGGCTTAATCGAAGTTTTTTATTGGGATCTTATTCAAAATATTCATCTATTCACGGAGTGCTTATCTTACTACTGAATAATTATGGATTTATTGCTGTGGAACACAATATTTTTGAAGGTAAATATTAGCTGACTCAAGCAGTGATTTAAGCTTCTAAAGTGCAATTCAATGTGTTTGTGATTAAAAGAAATTTAGTCGATTACTAAGTAGACTATAACGCCAATTGCCTGATAATTATACACTACTTTGTAGTGGCTTGTTCACGCACAGCTGTAAAGTAGGTTTTCGG